>CM051236.1:24908849-25126349 GCA_027917425.1 Gastrophryne carolinensis
TAATAGTCCTACAGGGCCACAGGCCAATAGCCCCGCTCACCTGCGAGTAGAGAGCCATTTCTCGTCCTTCACAGCCAGACTGCAGAGAAATGCTGGGGATTTGTGGAAGGTCCCCGGGTTTTTTGAGGGGCGGCGGGAGGAGCCTATTTTCCGATGCCTCTGCAGTCCAAGTCCCATCTGGCGGAGTATATCCCAAGTGTAAGTATTAGATTTGGAGCAGGACGTACTGTATACTAAGAATATATATCATGGCATGACATCAGTGGGAAGCTGCTTAGAATATCAGCAGGCCTAGATTGTCTGGGCAGGAACTGTATTCTCATTAGTTAGTATGCATGTATCAGCATTCTGAAACTAAACAATAAAATCAGTTTCAACCAAACAAGCAACACAGGTTTGGGAGGGGCAGATGCTGGGAAATTCGCTACATACCCACCTAGAGTCCAGCAAAGCAGGTCAGGACAAGTTCAGGGTAGACAGACTGGGAAGATAAGCCTTGACATCAAAGGGATATTGGGATATATGTCTGAGGGAGAGAAGCAACGGGGGGGGGGGGGGGGGGGGGGGGAAGAAGGCAAGAAGGGGAAGCTGCTAGCCCACCAGGATGGCCTTGCTATAGACCAGCAATTGCCTATTTTAGTTGAGCCGGGCAGGAGATATATATTGCGGTAAAGTGTATGGGAAAAGTGGTGGATGGTGTCTATATTTCCCTTGTTTTTTTCAGTCAGATACGATCCATGCCGGGATAACAGAGCTCCAGTCCACATCCCCAGTCCTCTAGGGGTCTTCGTCGAACGAGGACACTTGGCTCCCTGATACAGATAAACTGTTGTCCGCCGTCTTTAAGACCTTGCACATTGCCCCACCTAAGGCGGCTAAAAAGAAGCAGGGTGATTATTTCCATCCGGATAGGCAACGCCTATAGTTTCCGGAGCAGGGAACTTTTCCAAGATGGTCTTTAAAGAATGGGAACGGCCCAACCGGTTGCCTTCGGTACCTAAGGGGCTGGATAGTAGGTATCCCTTCTCTGCAGATTGGGTCCGTCTTTGGTCTTGTCCTCCGGGAGGTGGACGCTCCCTGTCCTGGGGCTCTCCATTACCTCCTTTATGCCGTCTCCCGACACCACTACCTTACGCGACAATGCTGATCGGCGCATAGATCAACTCGCTTGCCATGCTTTCACCTTTGTGGGGGCTGGTCTTCGCCACGGTCGCGGTCGCCGCGGTTATTTTTGCCATCAAGAAGATTAAGCGCCTTGTTGAGGCCACCAGATCCCGCAAGCGTGTGGATGAGTATAAGGATCCTCACCATGGATTGGCTGAACGGCCCGACCTCTTCGCCAACAGCTCTTCAAAGCGCCGGCCATCATGGGAATAAATACAAGCACTCGCACTGGGGTTTCATTGGCTTTATTAATCTCTAATCAATTAAAATGAAAAAAATCCCTCAGAGGGGCCCCTGTAACAGGCTGATGTGTAAACATGGAGTCAGAGGCCCAAAGAAAAAAAAAACAAACAAGTTTAAATTAAATAAATATTTTATGGATAAAAAAAAAAAAAAAAAATGTTATGTGCAAACCCCCCCCCCCCCCCCAAGGGACGCCCCCCCCCCCCCCCCAAAGGATTGGTTTCTCCTAGAAATAAAAAAGAAAATCATGCCTATAAACCTAAAAAAACGCAAGACTAAACGATTCTCGGGTCGATTGATTCCCTCCCCCCCAGGGCATCCAAAATCGGGGATGCCCCACAGTGTGAAACCCCCACAGGTCAACCTGTTCGCTTATCTTGCCTCACAGTCCAACAGTGCATACGCGAGCCACAGCCCCGCTATATCTCTAGCAGGGCACGTGCCTGCGCCAGGCAATTGTGGATGGTCGGCACGCCCCCACGCTGCCCGTTAGAGGGAAGCTGGGATGCGGTCGCCAGCACGCTCAGAGCCTAGACGACGTGTCAGCGTCTCCGAGCATGCGCCATAGGACCAGGCAGAGGTGATCTGCTGTTGCACTAATGACATCACCCGTGTGGACCAATCACGATGGGTGATCCATACTTTGGCAAGTCCGGGCCTGGTTGCCCTTGATGCGTCCGCCGTCTTGCTTCTACTTTCTGTACTGGAGATCGGAGGGCTGGCAGGTAGCCTTCAAGACTTCGGTCTAGTCTGAAGTTGATGAAACCCAAGATTGTCTTTAGATCAATGGGCAAGTATATTTTATTCCCCCCCCCCCACCACTAATTAAAGTTTCAAGAGGGGTTAAAGCAGACCCAAAGCCCTACGTTTTAACTTGGTACAGCCCAGGATCATCAACTAGGATGAAGCTTCAGGAAACAGCTGGACACCTATCAGAAGCAGGTGTAGATGCGTGCAGCCACTTCTTGACCTCCATCAGTTCGAGATCCTTTTCTAGCAGAACTTCAATGCAGGGCTAGTTTAGTGCTCCTTTGAAGTGGCGAGGAAGGGTTTAGGTCCCTTATTCCAGCCCGACAAGGCCCATTCATTCCAAGTGCTTGGAAGCAAAAGCTGCCTCGTCATTGCAAAGCTAGCCCCCCAGCATGCTTTGCCAGCCCACAGCAGAGGCATGCTGGGATTTCAAAAGGCTTACACTACACTTCGTAGTGGTAACTCCTCCCAAGCATGCTCTGCACACATACTCCCACCCCATCCCTGCCTGTAGTGTAAACATTACCCCCCCCCTTCCCAAATAAAACCTCTGCTCTAGGGGTATAGTGTTGGTGGCCATTTTGTAAGCAGTAAAACAACTATGTGAGGGGTTAAATATAAAAAAAAAAAAAAAAAAAAAAATTGTATAGCAGCAACTAAGTTTGTATAGTCCTCTGTAGAGGATTTACCGCCTCTGCCCATCAAATATGGAGGTCCTGCCCGCCAACCATACCGATTATCCAATAGCGCGATTGTTACGTTAAGGCGCCGATTACCCCCGCACCCCCCCCATTGTTTAAAAATATAGTTCTATTTAATGGATGATCATCTAAGACAACGCCTCCCGCTGCGTCACGCTGGAAGACAACTCTGAATGGCGTTTGTTTCGGACCGCGGAGGGTCTCCTGTAATGTCCTTGAGTAAAAATAGATCTAAAATGCTGAACGATGTTGTGATGCTGAAGAGACGAATCCACGCCGCCCTCCAGCGCCGCGCTCCGCAACCAGGCTCCCTTTTGTTGGGGCGTCGGCGGGAGGTCCCTCCCCCACCACAGCTTGAGTTTGTGTAGGCAAAAGACAAGAGGGCGGAGTCAGATGACGTCCTAGAGAGAGAAGAGGGAAAAAAAAAAAGAAAAAAAACACGATTTAAAAAGTATTTAGAAGAAATAAAGATCCAGCCATAGGGAATTTGCGATAGACAAATTGTGTATTTAACATAAGAACCATTAAAAAACAAGAAGGGGGGGGGAGGTCTCAGGCAGTAAAGGTAAATGTAGGGAGACCAGTAACGGAAAGGGAAGATGACAACAACTGATCTTTGATGGCTTCTCTACAAATCTATTCAGAGATTGGTAGGGGAGACCACTGACCACCCTCCCAAAGTGTATTTAGCCATGAAACACGTGGGGTGGGTTTGAGGGTCCTCCTCCACCCCTTACTACTGCTGGCGATATCCTTTTGTCCATTTTGATTACATTTGGGGCCAGATTTACTTTCTGAGTGAACAGCTGTCCCCCACGTCCCAGCAGCTTGGAGGTGGCCCGGTTAAAATAAAAAGGGCGCAAACATTCTGAAGAGGATTGGCTGAAAGGTTGGTTAGCTTCCTTTGGCAGGGCCGCATCAGTGAATTCAATAGAGATCAATGTTAAAGTGTTTTTGAGATGGCACTTGGTGCCAGATCGACTGTCACGCCAGTGGGAATTCGAGTAAACTATGCTTTAGAGGCTGTGATTTGGTAGGAATGCAATCCCACATTTGGTGGGACTGTCATTTAGTTCGGACTTTCTGGATCAAGGTTTTCAATGTCATAAGCAAGGCATTGGGTATTTCCTTGGAAGCCGACCCCTGGATTGCATTACTAAATGGTTCGGTTGCTGCAGCTACGAAAAATGGTAAATATCTTATTTATCATATTCTAACGGGCACCAAATTGGTTATTGTAAGATCCTGGAGATCCCCTAAGTTAAGTTTCAGAGAGTTCAAGAATTCGGTTGCTAATATTATGGCGATGGAGAAAATGTCTTCATTACATGATGGTAATCTGGAGAGATTTCGGGAAGTGTGGGATCCCTGGATCCAAGAATGCCTGCCTACAGATTTTGATACCAGCCTATTGAACTTATGATCCTGTGGCCTGGTTGGCCTCTCCTTTGTTGTATTTAAATCTGGATTATATTGACCTCTCTCTCAATCCTATTTGAGTACCTTCCTCTTCTGATTGGAGCATTTCTCCTATCCCTATTCTTGACAAGTCCTTTTCCTCCCCCCCTCTTTTTTTTTTTTTTTTTTTTTTAATTTTTAATTTATTTTATTGTTTGCTTTGTTTCTATTTGGATAAGTTAATTGAAGAGTAATTTATATTAGCTTATTACACATTATGGGAGTGTAATATTGGTTAACAGACGTGAAATAAATGTATTGCTAAATAGAGTGATAATTTCCTTGTATAGATGGAAAAATGCTGTATAACTTCTAATTTCCTAATAAAAACTATTGAACAAGAAAAGGGCGCGAACACACAAGTTTTAGCGCTGAAGCCACGTCCTGAGGCAGATTTGAGATCGCCGACTGGCACACACAGCTAGACAACCTGGGGATGTAGCGATTGCAGCGGTGTGGGAGCCGCCCAGAAATGGGAGTGTAACGTGGGGGGTTTCACACAGTAAGGCATGCTGCTACATGACGCCCCTGGGGCAGGCCAATGACCTGCCTTGGAATCCTTTAGATTCCAGGACCTGTCCCGTAGGGTTTTGCTACATATTAACATTGCTACACCTAGAATTGCAACATATTTACCATTATTCTAATAGCCACTATACCCATGCACACAACATACACTTCTTGTGCCGGCCCCTTGGACTGCCCCAAAAAACACCTTTCCAGGGGCTCCCATAGGTTGGGGTCGGGAGCACGCCTCAGACTAGGGGGTAGTTGGGGATGCAGCCACCTGCCTTGTCATGTCAACAGGATTTAAGTCAATTTAAGTTTAGTCAATTAGAGATCCCAAATCTGTCTGGAGGGACATGGCTACAGCGCCAAGATAAAAGGGCACTATCGCGAAACTGTGTAATATTAAAAATCCATATAAACACATCGGCTAATGAGAGGAGGGGTCACTTATACACCTGAACCAAATAAAACTCCCACCAAGCTTGTGGTTAATTCTCTCATGGTAGGAATACAATCCAGTCCTATACAATCCTATATTTGTTGATGCCGGGTGTATAAGTGACCCCTCCTCCCACCATCCAGCATATGTATATGAATTTTTAGCATTGGGCCATTTTTCACTATAGTGCTCCTTTAAAAGCAAAAATTGACTTTCCTCCGAGAAACATACTTGCGCAGGGATCTTAATTCCCATTATATCCTATGGGAATGGAGTCCTGCACCAGCAACAAAATATATATGGAGACCACAACCGAAGGGGAAGGAAGGGAGGAGACCACAACCGAAGGGGAAGGAAGGGAGGAGACCACAACCGAAGGGGAAGGAAGGGAGGAGACCACAACCGAAGGGGAAGGAAGGGAGGAGACCACAACCGAAGGGGAAGGAAGGGAGGAGACCACAACCGAAGGGGAAGGAAGGGAGGAGACCACAACCGAAGGGGAAGGAAGGGAGGAGACCACAACCGAAGGGGAAGGAAGGGAGGAGACCACAACCGAAGGGGAAGGAAGGGAGGAGACCACAACCGAAGGGGAAGGAAGGGAGGAGACCACAACCGAAGGGGAAGGAAGGGAGGAGACCACAACCGAAGGGGAAGGAAGGGAGGAGACCACAACCGAAGGGGAAGGAAGGGAGGAGACCACAACCGAAGGGGAAGGAAGGGAGGAGACCACAACCGAAGGGGAAGGAAGGGAGGAGACCACAACCGAAGGGGAAGGAAGGGAGGAGACCACAACCGAAGGGGAAGGAAGGGAGGAGACCACAACCGAAGGGGAAGGAAGGGAGGAGACCACAACCGAAGGGGAAGGAAGGGAGGAGACCACAACCGAAGGGGAAGGAAGGGAGGAGACCACAACCGAAGGGGAAGGAAGGGAGGAGACCACAACCGAAGGGGAAGGAAGGGAGGAGACCACAACCGAAGGGGAAGGAAGGGAGGAGACCACAACCGAAGGGGAAGGAAGGGAGGAGACCACAACCGAAGGGGAAGGAAGGGAGGAGACCACAACCGAAGGGGAAGGAAGGGAGGAGACCACAACCGAAGGGGAAGGAAGGGAGGAGACCACAACCGAAGGGGAAGGAAGGGAGGAGACCACAACCGAAGGGGAAGGAAGGGAGGAAGACCACAACCGAAGGGGAAGGAAGGGAGGAAGACCACAACCGAAGGGGAAGGAAGGGAGGAAGACCACAACCGAAGGGGAAGGAAGGGAGGAAGACCACAACCGAAGGGGAAGGAAGGGAGGAAGACCACAACCGAAGGGGAAGGAAGGGAGGAAGACCACAACCGAAGGGGAAGGAAGGGAGGAAGACCACAACCGAAGGGGAAGGAGGGAGACCAGAACCGAAGGGGAAGGAGGGAGACCAGAACCGAAGGGGACGGAGGGAGACCAGAACCGAAGGGGACGGAGGGAGACCACAACCGAAGGGGACGGAGGGAGACCACAACCGAAGGGGACGGAGGGAGACCACAACCGAAGGGGACGGAGGGAGACCACAACCGAAGGGGACGGAGGGAGACCACAACCGAAGGGGACGGAGGGAGACCACAACCGAAGGGGACGGAGGGAGACCACAACCGAAGGGGACGGAGGGAGACCACAACCGAAGGGGACGGAGGGAGACCACAACCGAAGGGGAAGGAGGGAGACCGTAATGAAACCGTTTGATTAGGAAGGAATTTAGAACAGAATGGGAAGGAGACCAAATTCTGTTCCATTCCATGTTCTTGTCCCCCCCCATCTGTTCTATTGAATGGTCTCCCTCCTATTACTGAAATGGAAGAGAAACTGTTGAAAATAAAGGAGACCATGGGAAGGAATGTGGGGAGAGCATCCATGATAAATGTATAGACTCGGGTAAGCTCAGCAGTTGCCCACTAGAACCAAAGGACCCCCCTTATTTAGGTCACTGCAGCCACGTTTAGGAGCAACGTCAAAGCCATCTCATTTACATGAGGTGTTTATTCTCCATCTAGCTGGCTTTGTATATAAAAGCTTGTGCGACAGGTTTACATTAAATAGGGATGATCTCATTCCGGTTAAACAGGTGTGGGGGCGGCTCAAGGTGCCGAGCTCGGGCCTGAAGCCATCTTCCCTTCCTGACTCAGCCTTTCCAGCAGTCATCACTCGCGTCACCTCTACATGTGCCCCGCACCGAATAACCCCGACTGATTCATACCCAGGACATGGCTGGGGTGACATCTGGGAGATCACACCATGGCACGCCATCATCATTACAATCCTACGCAGACCTTACCTCCAGCTTGCTGGTATCTTCCTGGCTTTGGTTTTTGGCCCTCACAGTGTTAGACAGTAACGTTCGTTGTTCCGGAGCGTCGCTTTGGCCTTCTCCTGCACCATTTTCAGAAACTGCTTTCAGCTCTGGAAGGCTCGGCTTCTGCTCAGGGATACGAGCCACCCGGAATCTGGAGAGCAAACACGCAGAAGAGTTAGCCACTTTAACTTCTCTTGGTTGGGTTGGTCTCAGAAAAACATTTAAAGGTGGACAAAAAAAACTGGGGATTTTGGTCTCATGGCATCTGGATTTGGGGTGCCTTGTGAACTCCCCCTCCTTCAGTCGCCCATAAAATCTCACCTTTCCCTGGTCTAACGGTGCACGCGCAGGGGTGCCATTCTGCCCTTTCAGCTATACGCTGAATGGAGCTACAAGCAGGAATGGCCGCATCTCAGCTGGCCCCTAGCAGGGCACATGCCCACAGCAGCCTTTCACAAATGCCAGGCGCAGGCATGTGTCTGCTTAAAGGTATAGCATAGCGCAGCAGTGGCCAGCATAGTTAGATTGAAACCCTCGGAGTCCCTAGTAAAACATATGTGACCCCAAAACAGCACCCAAATCAGGTTGTGCCGGGGTGAGGTGTAGCGATAACCTTTATCGCCGGAGGGTTTCCCCGCCAGAGACGTCCTTTTCCCAATGGTGAGAGGTGCTGCAGGAATCCCAGAGTCATCCGTGAGGAAACAGGAACAGCTCTTACAAGAGCTAGTGAATTGTAATATAGCGTTTCCCCCAATAAGAGACAGAACTCAGTATTGAGGGTGAAGATGAACTTAACTTTATTAGTGCCACCCTGTGCCTTATATGCAAGGCTCCATGCAAGGGGACCTCCCCCGTGGACCTGATGGAGAACTGCATGACAAACGCACAGACCAATGGGAGCAGGCCACACAATCCCTCAACTCTGCCGGTAACACAATCAGTAGAACAATAGCAGTCTAACACAATCAACAATACAATGACAGTCTGTAACGTAATCAATAGTACAATGACAATAGCAGTCTGTAACACAATCAACAATACAATGACAGTCTGTAAGGTAATCAATAGCACACTGACATTGTCTGTGACATGCTCAAGAAAATGAAAGTAATCAGTCTATGCAAAAGCCCAAGGGCCGAAACAATGCCTTTAAAATCCAAAAGGCAGAGAGTCTGTCACATGAGGGAATCGGGGACGTTTTCAGAAACTACTTATCAATATTAAAAGCTGTGCCCACTATTTTGTATAACTGTGCATTCTGCCCGACCTGTCAAGCGGACCCGAACATGGGCCAAACCAAATTGACAAGGGTCATAAGAAAGGGGCACAACTCCAAAAATACCATAAATATATGGTAAAATATTTATAAGTGTTACACTATAGCAAAAATAAAACAAACACATGCAACACAGACACTGTTAAAATCAATTCATCCACTATTCCTGTGATGCTAAAATACATAGCAATCCATATACACCCTTTCAGTGCCAAACACGTAGAATCTACATGCCTGATTTCCCCCCCGCAAGTTAAAAAAATACTCAACTGACCCCTGGTTGGATCCGGCCGGGTCCCTCTTTAATTTGGTGCCATCCGATCCCCTGTGGGGGCTCGGATGGCTCCAGGTGAGCCCCTAGAATAGCCCCCCCCCCCCCCCCCCCGCTTCGGCAGCAGCAGCTGCTAACTGTAAAAAAATAAAAATGACATTTACTTACCTGCAGTCGCGCTGCCTCCCGCCGGGTCTCCTCTTCACTGGGGGGGGGGGGGGGGGGCCTCCAATCGCCCCCCCCCCCCCAGGCTGCTTAGTCTTCAGGAGAGGGCTCAAAATGCCCTCTCCCCCTGCCTTCCGACGGGTGCCGCCATCTTGAAAACTAGCCGGGGCTTATGACATCACTCCTGGGTGTTGTCCCGGCTCAGCTGTCAGATGCCCTGGTGATCGCTGGGCAGAGAGATGCTCTGATCCCCTGCCCCCCCTCCTCTGGCCAGCGACCACCAGGGCATCCGACAGCTGATCGACACAGGAGCTGACAATCGGGTGAGGGGAGTAAAGAAAAAAACATTTTTTTATTTGTCATAAATGACATTTTGTGTGGTGCATTTTTTTTTTTTTAATGTTAACGCTTTGTAAATTGGTAAGGGGTCCATGAGACCCCTTATACCAGTTCACAAGGCTGGGGGCTGGCAAGTCACCTGCGGCTAGCGGGTGACTTGCCATTAATCCCCGGCACCCCCAATTACCTGCCTCCCCAAAGCCCCCAAGGGGGGGGGGGGGGGGCAGAAGAGCCCAGCCCACGGGGCTTGTAGCCGGCAGGGAGGGGGGGCCATCAAAACTGTCCCCGTCGCCCTGTTTCTACAAGCAGGGGATAAAAACCCCAATGTAAACCCAATACACAAAAGTGCTGTTATTGCAGAGGGCTGTTTAAGAGAGCTGAGGTCGTAAGCAATCACTGGAAAGAAGGATCATACTGTCGTTGTGGTCAAACGTGACTAATCATCAGGCAGTGGATTGAAGGCAGGAGGAAGAAAGGGAGGACATGGAGGTCACCACCAGTAAATCCCAAAAAAGGATCCTCTATGGGTTTTCTATGGAAGACTGTCCAAACAATGGCAACAAGGCAGTATGGAGCTCACCTGAAGCCCATCTCGCGCATCTCGTCCCCATTTACTGCAGTGAGGTTTAGATGCTCGCCAAACATTGTCCATGGTTTCCTTTCCATGGCCACTCACAAAACTGGTTGCACAGCCACCCCCTGCCCCTCAGCGTGAGTTAACTTGCAGGGCTTGCTCATGGGATAGTTTTAGTCTTGCGACCACATTTGGAGGTGGCTGGGGAAAAATATAAAGGAGGGCCAAACTTATACGCATACCAGCTACAGGATCTGCATGAAATGAAGGAGGCAATTGGGCCTGGCTTTAGACGAGATGGACCTTTTAAAGGCACCGGCGTCTCCACAATGGTGGTTACAGGGCAGCAAAAAGTATTCAGTTTGTTCTTTACAAAGGCTGGTATTAAGCCGACCAAGACCTGCACTGACCTGCCAACAGACAAGATGGTGATTTCCCCAGATCTGGAGGCCTTAAAGACATTCTTGAGGGACTTGATGTTATTGGCTGACTGAGACACAGGTATGCTGGGCCACTTCTTCTGGCTGCAGCGAGAGCAGCACATGCCGGAGCGGGACGCCAGGCCCTGGACAGTGTGAAGGTGATGCTGGTGCTTGCAGAGGTTTGGCATCTGTGGGAGAAGGTGGAGCTGGCTGGAAGAGGGGAAAATATATTGATTTTATTTAAAATAAAATACATCAGATGAGTCAAGTAACCGATATAAAAAACACAATCATGACCTGGCTTGGGTTAGTGGAAAAAGGGGTGCTGCTTTGGATAAAGGTCCAACTAAGTCAAGCCATGTCATCATTGTCCAATGAACCCCCCCCCCCCCCCCCCCCCCAAGCCAGGTCATCATGGTCCCCAAGCCAAGCCAGGTCATCATGGTCCCCAAGCCAAAGCCAAGTCATCATGGTCCCCAAGCCAAGCCAGGTCATCATGGTCCCCAAGCCAAGCCAGGTCATCATGGTCCCCAAGCCAAGCCAGGTCATCATGGTCCCCAAGCCAAGCCAGGTCATCATGGTCCCCAAGCCAAGCCAGGTCATCATGGTCCCCAAGCCAAGCCAGGTCATCATGGTCCCCAAGCCAAGCCAGGTCATCATGGTCCCCAAGCCAAGCCAGGTCATCATGGTCCCCAAGCCAAGCCAGGTCATCATGGTCCCCAAGCCAAGCCAGGTCATCATGGTCCCCAAGCCAAGCCAGGTCATCATGGTCCCCAAGCCAAGCCAGGTCATCATGGTCCCCAAGCCAAGCCAGGTCATCATGGTCCCCAAGCCAAGCCAGGTCATCATGGTCCATCCATCCATCTCCAATGAAACGCGCCCCCCCCCCCCCCAAGCCATCCTATTATTGTCCAATGAAGCTCATTTCCCCCCCCTAAGTCAAGCCAGGTCATCCTTGTCCAATGAAGCACCTTCCCTTCCCTCCGCCCAAAGCCAGGTCATCCTTGTCCAATGAAGCACCCTCCCGTGCTTGTAAGCCAAGTCATCGGAGTCCAATTAAGCACCTTTTCCCACCCTAGGCCAAGCCAAGTTGTCGTGACCCCTATTGCCACATACCAGCTTCATATAGGTCCCTGAACAAACCCTAACATGCTCAGTAGAAAACCAATGTGCCCAGCAACTATGAAGCTCACCCAAAGTTCTCACCTTTGTGGCGATTTGCTTCCTGCGGCAGGGACCTGCATGGCCTGAAACTCCTTCAGCAATTCCTCCAGCGCACCAGCGTTCTCTAATGAACAAACAAAATTTCAGACAAAATTTAGACAATGTTTTTTACGGATCAGGCTAAATTAGGGCTTGAAGAGGCCCAAAACCAACTATTTCTTGCCCTAGATTCTGCCAATTACCTTGTCCAGTTGTTAGTTACCTGGTAACTTTTCTAAACATTCAAATGTGCAGCAAATGCTTAAGACCTTATGGTTTCATCCCCAGGTAGGAACACATGACCACCAGAAATTAATAAAGCTTTGGCTCCTCCTCCCAGCACCCAGTTATAGAGATCTGCAAAATACAGACCAGCATGCTAATTAAGCATGGAAAAAAATACATCCAACAATAGCCTGAGGGAGGGAAACCTGTATGCTGCCCATTCGGATGTTTAGAAAAGAATTTACCAGGTAACTAAAAAGTTTTCTCAAACCATCCTCAGGGCAGCAGACTCATGAGAGGATAAGTGAGAGCTACCTCTACTGGGTGGGAAAGGCTGCCCGAAGCACACGTCTGCCAAAGGACTGATCCTCTAAATTTAGCAAGTCCAAACGGTAGCGTCTAACAAATGTCTTGGCTGAGAACCAGGAGGCCACTTTAAAAATAGAAGCCTCAGCTTGCTCTGCCCAAGATGTAGAGACCCTTCTTGTAGAGTGAGCAGTAATCCTTACAGGGGGATCCATTATAGGCAAAACTGATTGTGCTTCTCATCCAAAAACGGGCCAAGACCCTTCCTAGGACCTGAAAATGAAAACGAATAAGCTATCGGCCTTTCTCCGATCCTTTGTTTGACAAAGGTATTCCAGAAGGCATGCTTTATCCAAAGAATCTGTTCTTTTGGAGGATAGCAAAATTTGTTTCTGATTAAATCTTCGGTAGGTAGCAGGGGTCCAGGCTCAAATCCACCCAATCCTGGAAAATCTGAAGGAAGGGGTGACGGCAGGATAACGATTGTATATCACCGATTCTGTGGGCAGCAGTAATTGCCACCAAAAATAGTACCTTCCATATGAGAAATGTAATAGGCTAATCCAATACTGGTTTAAAACAGTGTTGTTATGGCTGTCAGGACTCTAGCCAGACCCCATTGAGGCACTAGCTTCACACGGACTGGCCAAGAACACATGACTGCCAGAGAAAACGTCTGACCGGCTAAAATGAAGATCTCTTATCCAAAAATACTGATCCAGCCGCCAGTTGGCCCTTCGGAGTACTGACATTGGAACCCAAATTAACTCTCTCCTGGAGCGACTCAAGCATAACCAGAAGGCTGCAAGCAGGTCTACTGTTCTGAGTCTATGTTTTAAAGACTTTAAAATAAATCTTTGTTATCAAGACCCTACTCTCCAGTAGGAAGGAGGTGACAGTCTGAAAAACCCTTTCTTTGACTCGGTGGACCTTGAAGTCGCCATGCTTCTAACGCCCCCTCTGGGGATCTTGACAAAGCACTGGTCCCTGGGATAACAGGTCTGGTCTCCCTGGAAGCTCCCAGGGCACTTGTATGCAGTGTGTTTTCAGTGTTGAGAACCAAGGTCTCTTTGGCCACCAAGGAGCCAGAAGCAGAACTGTAGTTGGTTGACCAGATAACTTGCAGAAGTATCTGGACTGGACGAAATGCGTAGACCGGCTTGAAGGGCCAATCGTGGCCCAAGTCATCTCCGGTCTGGTCTACTCATTTTCTCCAGAACAGAGACGCCTTGGGCCACGATTGGCCCTTCGGTCTGGTCTACTAATTTTCTCCAGAACAAAGGGCCAATCGTGGGCCAAAGAGTCTCTGCACTGGAGGAAATGCGTAGACCAGGTCGAAGGGCCAAGGTGTTCTGTACTGGAGGAAATGTGTAGACCCAGACCAAAGGGCTAAGGCGTCTATTCCCAGAGCTAGGTCAAAAAGATTTAGAGAAAAGAAAAAAAACTTCGGCTTTTCGTTCTTCCCCGATGCAAAAAGATCCACTTTAGGACACAAATTTGATCGAATACCTCCCGGTTCAGAGACCATTCTGCCTCCAACAGTGGAGATCAACTTAGAAAGTCCACAACATGATTTAGGCCCCCCTTCAGATGAATGGCTGACAGAGATAACCGGTTCTGTTCTGCCCAAAACAAAATTTTTATTGCAGCTTTGCGATAGGGGAGATCTTGTCCCCCCCGTCGATTCAAGTAAGTCTTCGAGTTGTCAGTAGGTCATTACGTTTTCTGCTCTGAACTAGACGTGATGACCCCTCAGTTGGGGAGAACTAGGCTTCCTTCACCACCATCAACTTTTTGTTTCAAAAGTCGGTTATTTTCAAACCTTTTTCCTTGTGTAGTCAAGGACCCGCAAAGGGCCCCCCCAACCCCATGAGGAGGTGTCACTCGTTACAATTTTCTCCTTGGGATCTCTTCAAGCTAGACCACTGCCAAATTGGACTTCGCACAGCCACCACTTTAGCAACCTTTTTAGCAGTTCAAAGATCTCTACCAAATTTTCGAGGTATTCCTGAGACTTGTCCCAGGTGCTTAGGATATGCAGCTGGGGGAATACTTGAATGCAGCTGCCGGGAGGACCAAGGTCAAAACTCCCAAGACTCTCATAGCTTGATACACCAGAGCCATCGGACTGGAGCACAAAGATTGAACTGCTTCCTGGAGGGTCTTTATCTTCTGGGAAGGCAAGACAATATTCTAAAGGATTGTATTGATCTCAAACCCTAGATAAGTCATGACCCGAGACAGAACTAGACTTGATTTTTCATATTTCAGAACCCACCCTAGTTGAAGCAACGAATCATTTGTAAAACCTAGATCCTGGAGTAATTTCTCCCGGTTTGGGGCAAAAAGTAGGAGATTGTTCAAGCTATGAGCCCACGCATTAATCATTTCTGGTGATCATGTGTTCCTACTTAGGGGCGGACCCATAAGGTCTCAAGAGTATGCTGCCCTGAGAAAAAAAAAAAAAAAAATTCCAACAGGAAAAGGCATGTTTGAGTAGCCATATTCAAGCGAACGCAATATCAGGCAGGATTCTTCACCCGGTCTGTGCTGATGCACCTCACCATGGCCCTGGAAACCAGATGTGTTGCCGGACGAAGGGGTGTGAGAAGGTGGGCATCCCAAAAAAAATAAAATCCTAAACTGGAACGCCATGAGGCATGGTGGTTAGAAACGGGACCTCCCTATGCCCAAAGGGGTTATTTAAGAATGGCTAGCGTCAGGTAATGCCACCTAGCGGCACATAGCGTCTGGTGAACGCTTGGCACTGTATGTAAAACCACATTTAAGAAAGCAAATCTGGTGAGCGCCTCTGGTAATACATGTGACGCTACCCGTCACGGTTAGAGGCGGCTCAGTATATAGAGCCGACACTCTAGGTTCAGGAGTGCCATGTAGTATCTGTCGCTCCGTGTCGCTCTGCCATACTGCTGTATGAATTGTATGTGCAGGTCTGGCACTAAAGTGTCACTGTCACAGTGTTAAAACAACCAACGCTGTAAGCGGATAGTTTTTCCTTAAATAGTGTGGAGCGCCGATTGGCGCTACTTATCGTTCACTGCAGCGCTGTCCTGTTATATGTGGCGTCGTCTTGAACGCTTTGACCTTGAGACACCACCTAGCATTCTCCATTGGCTCTGCAGTGAATCAGGGAGATGCTTTTACAGCGCCCCCTACAGACATCACATTCATCAATGCCGACCAGGATGCTACAGCTCCCGATACCCACTTAAAGCATATACTAGCGGTCGCTCTAAGCGCTGCTATACAGACACTCACCTGGCAATACGTGGCGCTAGTAGTGAATCAGCCTCCACTTCTGCTTAAAGAGTAACATTAGAAGGTTTGGGGAGTTAAAGTGGACCAACACCCAGGATTTTGACTATCCTGGGTATTGGTCCACTTCCCCGGGGCACCCCGATTGGGGGTGCCCCGCTGTGTGAAACCCCCCAGAAAGCCCCCAAAACTCAACCTCTCCCCGCCACGGACAAGCTGATTGACAGCGACGTACAAGCAGCTTGCCCGTCGGCGCCTCCCGCGCGTCACTCTTGACGTGTGCGCGCCTGCGCCGGCCATTCAGAGACGGCCGGCGCGAGTGAGGCGGAGACGGCGGAAGCAGCGGCTGGAGAGGTAAGGTTTTTCGGGGGTTTTGGGGGGTTTACACCCCGCGGGACATCCCGATGTCCCGCGGTGTGTGAGGTGATCGGCCCGGGAATCTATCACCTCAGGGTGTTAGTCCACTTTAAAGTCTCAAACTTGGCTTGCCTGGCCCCCCTTCTCCTCCGGTTTTTATTTTAGCATTTTTTTTTTACTTACCATACTAATGCTAGGCACATTGTGCTCCGCCATCCCACGGCGTCTTCTAGAGGGCAGCGCCATCTTAGGAGCCTCCCAGCAGACACTGCGACGCCGCGCCAATCTCACGCATGCGCATTGACGTTGCATAGGCTGCAATGACACTAGCACAAATCCTGCGAGAGTTCGGCTGCTGGCTTGTGTAGGGGCGACTACAGCTAATGCTGATCCCATCAGTCATTGACGCCAAGGTGCTGGTGGGGATAGGAACTAGAAAAGCAGCTGGATGTCAGCTTTTTAGATAACGCCAACATCCAAGGTAGTGCGGGAGGGATATTGAGAGAGGAATTCATCAGCAAGTTTGATGGTCCTCTTTAAGACAAGCTGTGTAAACTGCATAAATACCCCTCATATCAAGTAAACCCGAGAAGAAGGAGCGGGGGTATATTTAGTTGCTCCACTGACCCATGACTCAGTAAAGCCCTATTTTAAAACAAGGGACGTCACTGACCTTTCTTTTCTGCAATAAGACGCACCAGCACCCCGATGGTGTCCTCGTTGCCGTTCTCTTCCAGCAGCCCGGCGCCATTCACAGCTGCAAAAAGACCAGGAAATCTGTTTAGGATGAGTGGAGACCGTTTAATAAAATCACATGACGAAGCACGGGTAGGAGGTGAAATTCCCCGACTGATATTCACAGGTCTAGTGTTCCACCATTTCTCAGCTGTTACTGCTCACCTACTGTGTGTGTCACTGGTACCTGGCACAAGGTAGCAGACACACTTTCTTTCTGCCCCCTTCCAATATGAGAGAGCAAGCAAAACATAGACCAAAACAAAGACAGACAGGCAAAACAATTATATATACAAAGCTTGGGCCGCACCAACCTACACAATCTCACACAATTTTGGTGTGCCTGGCTAGCTACGTACTGTACACTCAAAAAAAATGTGGGATCCCACGTGACCCACACCCCAAAGCCTGCCCTGAATTATGGCACCACCACGCTTATTGTATGTAATACAAGTATACTCATTTTATTATTTGTCCAATACAAAAATATTATTAAAAACAATTAAAAAACGGAATACATGCGGGGGCGCTATGGATAGAGGGTAGCCCTCTTAAAAACATATATACACCATAAATTGGGTCAATTATTTATACAACACGTGCTCCTATATACATATTGCAAACACACATAGAACAAACTAATTCTAAAACTCTCTATATAATACATCAATCTGTATCATGATGAAGTGGCAATTACAGTGCTATACTTAAACTATTATAAATGCTCCTGAGGACACACCAAGGAAGGAAAAAGTAAACAGACGATCAAAAATAAATGTGCTCCAGGGTTCTCTCTTGGTGATGTATATAGCACATTTATTTTTGATCGTCTGTTTACTTTTTCCTTCCTTGGTGTGTCCTCAGGAGCATTTATAATAGTTTAAGTATAGCACTGTAATTGGCACTTCATCATGATACAGATTGATGTATTATATAGAGAGCTTTAGAATTAGTTTGTTCTATGTGTGTTTGCAATATGTATATAGGAGCATGTGTTGTATAAATAATTGACCCAATTTATGGTGTATATATGCTTTTAAGAGGGCTACCCTCTATCCATAGCGCCCCCGCATGTATTCCGTTTTTTAATTGTTTTTAATAATATTTTTGTATTGGACAAATAATAAAATGAGTATACTTGTATTACAATAAGCGTGGTGGTGCCATAATTCAGGGGTGTGGGTCACGTGGGATCCCACATTTTTTTTTGAGTGTACAGACAGGCAAAACAAAGCAAAGAAGCCAGAAAGAAAGCAAAAAAAGGACCAGAGAAAGGAGGATCAAAATAAACCAAAAAAGGCAAGAACCAAAAAAAAGTCAAACGTAAAAGAAAGCAAAATAAACTGAAAAAAAAGAAATGGACAAGAAAAAAAAAAAGCAGACGATTGACAAACAAAAAAGAGAATACCCAGGATCCCAAGTCTTGTTCCCCTACCTGAGACACCCCTGCTAACCAGTAAATTCCCCTTTCCTGGTATTCGGCTTCATCTTTGCGATCATTGTCTCCATGCTCTTTGGTAATAGTCATGCCTTTACATTATTACGCGCGTCATGATTAACATTACCTACTGATGTTGTATATACGTTAGTGATTAGATCTCGCATTTCTTGGAATGATGATGGGCAGACTGACCAGGAATTTATCATTACAATATTTACTGTATACTTATTGATCATTACTTTCCTTAATATACCCTGGTCTGCTACCCCAGTGCTTCACTCCTCAGGACTAGTGCAGAAACCCTTCATAGACTCTGATGGTAAAAGTTTCTTTACCCTACTATAGTCATGCATATCGGCACGTCCCATTTATTGCCATTTATCGGCACGTCCCATTTATCGGCACGTCCCATTTATCGGCACGTCCCATTTATCGGCACGTCCCATTTATCGGCACGTCCCATTTATCGGCACGTCCCATTTATCGGCACGTCCCATTTATCGGCACGTCCCATTTATCGGCACGTCCCATTTATCGGCACGTCCCATTTATCGGCACGTCCCATTTATCGGCACGTCCTATTTTTTTTACCCCGAGGTGGTCCACGATCCTGGAGACTACTCAAATCTATGAATTCAATTGTTCTTATCTGTATCTTTTTTTTGAATAGCCAAAGTACGCTGTTCTTCATTTACCTGTGATATTTCGATATAAAAAACACTTGTATTGAGGTATGGAACCCATGGCTGGACCACATAAGTGTACCCAAAGGCCGGACTGACCCCATATTCCCAGTTTAGAGCACTTTTACCTGATCCGCCTGAGCCTCTTAAGTGGATTGACCATTTTTAATCCTCTAGACCCACCTACCTCTTTACACCCTTCCTCTCCCCCACATTCCTACCCCACTACCCTGATGTTTGTCTGTTGTACCCTTAAAAATGTTTGCACATCCTATCACTAACGCCTTAAAGCTCATCTGTAAATTTATTAGCCGCCACCATGATAGTATTTCATGAATAATCAGTTAATCACAAAGTTTTTCTTTTTTTCTATATGGTTGGTCACATAGTTACTTTCTGTGGCTGTGTCAGAATTCATACCGTTTAGAATAATCTTCTATGCTGTATTCACACAGATGTTTTTTGAATTTTGGATAATATCACTGGTGAAAACCACGTTTTGGAACACCTGTATAAATATGTAATGTTCATTCTATTCCTATGCTCCTATAACCTTGTCTATGCATATTTTGTATGTGCTTCTACTTTGCAAACCACCAATAAAAATTTAGTAAAAAGAAAAAACTTGTATTTGCAAAGTACTATTTAGTGTGGGGTATATATATCCACCGTATCCAATTAATCTTCGGCTTTATCTTTGCCGCTCAGAGTGGTGAGGAAAGCTGAATAGAGAGCTCGTCGCTGGCCTTAACGCTTTGGGAATCGCTGGAAAGTGGGGGGGGGGGGGGGGGGGTTGTAGCAATCAACAGGGCATCCCAAATTGGGAAGCTTCACAAAGAGGGAGACCTTACAGAGACTAACGGGCTCTAAGGCAGGTGGTCGCTCCTCTTTAAACCCGCCTAACTTACTCGCTCCTTGCAAATGAACCCCAAATTTAGGAGTCACCTACTGGTTGTATAACAGTGGCAGGCAGCAGCTGCAGTGAAGAATGCCCCCAACTGGAGGTGTGGCTGCTGCAGGTTTTCACCAGTTTCTGGTCTAATGCAGGGCTCACAGATTATGACAGGATGGATTAGGTTAGTTTAGCGTCCCAATGGACCAGGACCCTTACTGGCTTTAAGGAAAGTTTTAGGTACGCTTTAAGGCATAAAAAAGCACCATGGGGGTGACCTCGCCATAATAAGCCTGCTCCCAGTTTTTCTGCCCATCCCTTCCGCCTCTACAACTCGGCAGTGAAGGCTGTGACACGGCCGCCTTGATCCCAGAGGATATTAGGAGCACTGTGACCTCATTAGTGAATAAACTGCCCCATTAATAGATAAACTGTGGCACATCAGAACCAGCAAGTCCTTTGTTGCCATGGCAATGGTGTTGTTTCAGCAACTGGGCCTTCAGAGACTGGGATTAGCAAATCCCCAAGGAACTTTTATGTCTGCTGGCTGCAGACACATCTGACAAATCAAACTGTCAACAAGCAGGGCTGGCTCTCCCACCCCGAGCCAGGGCGGATGCTGGAGGCCGGGCAGCCGACGTCAAGTCACCTCTTCCTCATTCACTTGTATGGCAACCAGTTTAGCACCGGCAACCGTTAAGTATAGGAACGCTTTAAAACATCAAGGGTAAAGACTTTTTTTTTTTTTTTAAATGGAAAAAAAAAAAATTAGTATTTCTTTTTTTTTTTATTATTTAAAATATTTTTTAATTAAAAATATTTAAAAAATTTTAAATAAATAAAAAATATTTTAAATAAATAAAAATATTTTAAATAAAAAAAAATATATAATATATATATTTTTTTTATTTAAAATATTGTTTTAAAATATTTTTTTTATTCTTTAAAATATTTTAAATAAATAAAAAATTTTAAATAAAAAAAAAAAAAAATTATATTAATATATATATATATATATATATATTATATTATATATATATATATATATATATATATATATATATATATTTAATATATATTTATATATATTATAATTTTCTATGTCTATTAAACTTTCATGATAGAAAAAGAAATTAAATAGAATGGTTACTATGGATAGATTGAGTATAAGACCACTTTATAAGGGTAGGCTAGGTGTTTTAAATAAATATTTAATAAAAAAAAAAAAAAAAAAAAAAAAACTTAAATCACAGAAATATGTAATATCTCTAAGTTAAGGAAATAAAAATATTTCTGTTATGAAAAGAAAATATTTTATTATCTATTTTCCTCTCTATTTTTCTTATTGCCATTATATCTAATAAATTAACTATATGGTGGAGACCACTAAAGAAATAACAGATGAGCAGGAATGATCTGGGGAGCTGCTGGCCATTGATAAAAGCCTAGAGTAACACCTCTGTCCAACCTTTTCGGAAATTTTTGGTTAACGGCGCCGTACAGTTTTGGTCCTTAGGCGCTCTTCAACCAATAGAGAGGCCAGAATATACAGAAGGGGAGGGGTCAGGCACAGACCCCAATGCAGGAGGACAGAGCGACGCTGAAGACTCAGCTCAGCTGGTTTTCATGCCTCAGTTTGAGTGTTGGGTGTGTTGCAGTACAGCGAGGAGCGTCACACAGCCAAGACTTCTGCCCCCCGCAGTTGTATCTTTAGTGCGATGGCAGCTGCCAGTGCAGGGTTGGATCACGTCGGAAGTACCCGATTGCCCTCTCAATGCCATACCCACGGGGCAGGTTTGGAGTCTCGGGAATAGCAGCCCTTTCCGTACATTATTTTTTGGAACATGGCTGGCGTCATACTGGGATTACAGCCGGAGAGGAAAGAACATACATCAATACCCCAGAGGGTCTGCAGAGCACCTGTAACTCTTAAACCGGATCTTCACCATGATTTATTGAAAAGCCCAAACCCTTAAACGATTCCCCAGCATCTAAAATTAATATATTTTAATTTTTTGAGTCACTTCCTTATTATTCTTTAGCCCACCGTTCAGGACTTTAGGATACGGGTGCCGCCATCTTGACTCAGAAGCATCACACTTACTGAGGAGATGATAAAGTACAGGGGGCGGGATATAGCTGTGCTTTGCTCAGACAGAGCAGAGCTGGGGTCAAGAAAAGGTCAGCAATCCCAGAATGCAGAGCAGCACAGTCAGAAGGCACTTCCCGTTTGCAGGCTGCCTGATGTCCCATGAGCCGCCATCTTGGATGTTTAAAGGCTCAAAACATGCAGTAGATGCAGGTTGGATGATTTTTAATGTGAGCAATCTGTATGTACAGGGTGTGGGAAACAGAATCTTATTCAGGGTGAAGGTCCATTTTAGGTCCTTTAGACTGTAAGCTCCTAGGGGCAGGGCTCGCTCTCCTATTGTCCCCATAGCATCTTATTAGTAACGTCTCTGTACTGCAGGTATACCTTAGAATTTGTACAGCACTACAGAAGGTGGCGACAGAGACTGACTGATAGATCTATCATAGATCTCCTCCCCCGCCCCCCTACCATCTACCATGACTGTAGTTTGGTCATGGCAGACAGCCCTCATTGGGCGAGAGCCCACGCATGCTGTTGGAAAGAGAAAGAGGCGAGTGAACAGTGGTGTTCTGGGGGTTTCACACACAATTGGGATGCCCCGGGGGGGGGGGGGGGGGGGGGGGGGGACAGAATTAAACCCGAACTCCCGGGTTTTGTTTTGCTTTACCAGGTTTAGTTCCTTGCCTCTCCTCAGCCACCTCGATCTGGGATGCCCCACTGTGAAACCCACAGCATTTAATCAATCATACAGCTTCTGGCACTCTGGGCTACAATTACATGATTTTGAGCGCCGGCGATGTTTGTGGCTGTTTTTTTTGACGAATGTGGTGCGAGTCCGTCGCACTGAGCTGGCGCCATCGTTCGCTCCCATACAGCATAGTACTGTGACTCACACAACATATTCATCGATGCCGGACTGCAACGGAGGCGATCTGAAACAAAGATCCATGGCCGAGCACAGCGACTACTAGTGGTCGCTCTGAAATCCGCTCTAAAGACGCTCATCTGTCGCTACCTGGCGTTTGTACAGCCTGTAAGCTGTATAGACCCAGGGGCTGACAGCCATAGGTGGAGGCAAGAAGCCGCACTGGGTGCAAGGCCCTATGCACCACAAAGAACAAAAACAATAATAAGATCGAGATTAGAGAAAGATGTAGGTTTTTAAAAACTTTGTTTTCAATTACAAAAAAATATATTTATAATTTAGATATACACATGGTAATTTTGTTTCTTATTCTTACATCTCTCAATATCCCTATTCAATATCCCTATTCAATATCCCTATTCAATATCCCTATTCAATATCCCTATTCAATATCCCTATTCAATATCCCTATTCAATATCCCTATTCAATATCCCTATTCAATTTACATTAGAAATATATAATTTTATTTATTAACCTGCTTAGAAGAATTAGTTTTGTTTTGCTTTAGCGCAAACCACAGCGCGAGTGTAAAATTCAGTGTAGCGTGACCAGCTTCCCTTCCTGCGTGACCGGTGAATCTGAGTTAAAGCACAACAAAACCGAGGACTTTAACTAAACCAGGTTTAGTTCCTTGCCTCTCCTCGGCCACCTTGACCTGGGATGCCCCACTGTGAAACCCACCAGATCAATTAAATTAGACCTTCTCCCGGAATAAGAGCCTCTAATAGGTCTCCCCCATTCTGTACATACAAATTACCATTAAAAATCATCCTCTCTTCATCTACTGCATTTTATGAGCCTTTAAAAATCCAAGATGGCAGCCCATGGAGTTTCAGTCCTTTTCCTGACCCCAGATCTGCTCTGTCTGCGCAGCTATAACCCCGCCCCCCTGTATCCCCCCCACTCTCAGTATGTGATGCTTCTGAGGGAAGTTAGCGGCGCCCGTATTCTAGCGTCCTGAACACATTTGCAGCCAAGTGGGGGAAAGAATAATAAGCGACCAAAACTATTCTGCAGCATCTAAAATTAATATATTTTAAGGTTTGGGCTTTTCGCTAAATGATGCTGAAGGTCCGCTTTAATAAATATATTGTAAACCCCCCCAGATCCCCCTGTAAAACTCAACTCTTCCCGATCCTGCTGCTCTCGTCCAATCAGAGCCATTAGCCATGCATATGTAATTTCAGGCAGGCGGCTTCGTTCATGCCAATCGGGATCTTGAGCGGCCGCATCCCCAGCGGAGGGCGCGCTCCTGTCCCCAAATTAGGGCGTTTGGTCACGGGGGTGCAGATTAGAGGACGCAGGAGTATACTCACGGTCTTTCTCAGGACAGGCCTCCTCATCTGGCTTGTGGGAGGTGCAGCGATAACCCTTCCTCTTCAGGAAGTTACACAGGAAGATGCCGGCCAGGCCCATGATTGAGAAGACTGGCACGATGGCCAGCACCGCGTACTGCGTCTGGGAATTATGGGAGGAGCCTTTGTGGGCGTCGTCCGCAGAGGTCTCGTTGTCCGGATGCTTGGCAGCCTCCAGTTTTCTCGGAGTGGCCGGTCGCAGCGTCCTCTGACCTGGAGGACGGGAGAAACAGGAAGCGGGTTACAGGGTGTATCCATGCAAAGGCGTTCAGAGAGTCAAAAAGTTGCATAAAGTTTCTTCAAGAAGTCAAACCCCACCATCTGATCCGGTTGTCTGCGCTGTGACCCCCCCATGTAGGCAGTGGACCCAGCTCTCCGCGAAATACATTTAGGGCCTTATTCATGAAGCTCTAGTGCCAGGTAGCGTCAGGTGAACGTCGGACGCGGCAGCAATTACACATTTATGAAGCCGAATCTGGAGAGTGACTGGAACAGCGCCATGTAATGTCCGATTCATCATTATCCCAGCCTCAGCGTACAGCGCCGGCGTTCAGCCTTGCAGAGCGCCACGTCTTACCTGTCGCTACCTGGCGCTCTCCCATACATTTCTATGGACGATCCTTAAATCCCTTTCCTGATCCCAATTTTTTTTCCCCTTAACACAAAAAAAAAAAAAACCTGACATGTCCTGGGCAAGAAAATTACATTTTTTAAAACTTTTTGGATTAATAATATATTTTTATGCAGAATTGTCCTTATATGTCTGGTATTATAGTGTTCATATTACAATGTAATTCCATATATTTTCACTTTGTTACTAGTGGATACATGTTCAAACACAGCCTTTAATCATACAGCTTCTGGCACTCTGGGCCTGCAATTACATATTTGAGCGCCGGCGATGTTCGTGGCTGTTTGATGAATGTGGTGCGAGTCAGTCGCACTGAGCTGGCGCTATCGTTCGTTCCAATACAGCATAGTACTGTGACTCACACAACATATTCATCGATGCCGGACTGCAACTGAGGCGCTCTGAAACAAAGATCCATGGCCGAGCACAGCGACTACTAGTGGTCGCTCTGAAATCCGCTCATCTGTCGCTACCTGGCGTTAGTACAGCCTGTAAGCTGTATAGACCCAGGGGCTGACAGCCATAAATGGAGGCCAGAAACCGCACTGGGTGCAAGGCCCTATGCACCACAAAGAACAAAAACAATAATAAGATCGAGATTAGAGAAAGATGTAGGTTTTTAAAAACTTTGTGTGCAATTACAAAAAATATATTTATAATTTAGATATACACATGGTAATTGTGTTTTTTATTCTTACATCTTTGAATATAAATATTCAAGAAGAAGAAGAAGAAGCAGAGAAAGAAAAAAGAAAGAAGAAGAAAGAAAGAAGAAGAAAGAAGAAATAGATAGCGACACACACACACACACACACACGAGAACAGTTTAAAGCCATGTATATTCAAAGCGCAGAAGTTAATAGTTATATTCATATTATTGCGTTTCTCATATGGCGTTTCATTGTGGTGCATAGGGGCTTGCAACCTGGAGGCCTTGGTGTCCAAGTTCTTGGCCCCCATCTAGAAGATTCCAGTTCCAGCAGCTAGCTTGCCCTCGGAGCATCCTATATCGGGATACCCCACTGGGTGAAAGCCCTTTACCGGGTGGTTCTGACTACCGCATCCCCAGCTTCCCTGTATTCTGAATGGCTGGGCGAGGGAGTGTGCCCATACAGAGTGCAGGGGAGGTGGCCCGCCGCGATAGCACCTAATCCCTGATCTAAAAAAAACGCCACAGGTCGTGGCCTCGGCAGTGGAAAAACTTTGTTTGAAAACGGGGCCACCTGCAGCGCCCGAAGTACTGGGACATAGGGTCAAAACCACTACTACTACTACCACCACTACCACTACTACTACCACTACTCCCCAGGGTGCTAGTCCCAACCTGGACCTTTATGTAAATCTCCAGATTCTAACCAGATCCTTTACAGGGCCCACCAAGGACAACGCTGTGGGATCCATATTCCAACATGGAGATCACTCACCTTCACACCCTACGGAGCCCTGAGGAGACAGCCAGCAGGGCACACAGATGCTGCTACTCTTGGCCAGCAGAGGGGCGTGCCTGAAAGGAGACCATAGAAAACGTTTATTATATCTTTCCCAAAAATCAGCGCATACAAATAAAGTGAACTAAATAGGACTGTTAGTGCTTCTTATGTGTATTGTGTATTACACTGGGAGGCATTACAGTGCTTCTTATGTGTATTACGCTGGAGGGATTACAGTGCTTCTTATGTGTATTACGCTGGAGGGATTACAGTGCTTCTTATGTGTATTACACTGGAGGGATTACAGTGCTTCTTATGTGTATTACGCTGGAGGGATTACAGTGCAATGACAGTAGGTAGCACCGTTTCTCTGACATGTACACCCACTGATGGGGGGGGGGGGGGGACAAACAGTTGCAGGACTCAATGAAGGCATGAGGGTGTAGGGTCGGTTAGTTATGGGGGTTATTTATAAAAGCTAGTGCCAGGTAGCGCCAGGTGAACGCTGGGCGCTGTATGTGAAAAGCACGTTTAAGAAAGGGAATCTGGCGAGGACCTCTAATAGCACCATGTAGCGTCACATGCATCACTAGCGGTGGCTCAGTGTAAAGCGCCGGCGCTGTATATTCAGCAGCCCCATATAGCACCTGTCACTCAGTAGCGTCTCCCATACATTTCAATGGGGTTTCATTTGGTTGTGTTTACATAGCGTTTTGCTATAGTAAACTTTGACATTTTGGTTTCATTTTGGTTGTTGGGCAGAAGAGGACACACACACTTTTTTTATTTATTTATGCAGAATTGTATGTGCAGCTCGCCCATTGCAGTGTCAATGTCACATTTTAAAAATGTCATTCCATGCGTTTTCGCTCTGGTGCTGTTTAGAAACAGACTTTTACACAGCGTCTGGCGCTCAATGCTAGAGCGCCCAGCTTTAGAGTGCAGGTGCTGGTTGTGTGTAGTTTTTTTTCTTGACTACGGGCTTCAGCGCCGAGTGCCCAACGCACTTAACTGGCTACCTATCGCTCGCTGCAGCATTGTCCTGATAGATGTCGTGTTGGGGCTATGCCTTGAGCGCTATGACCTCACCACCGAGCGTTTGCGATTGGCTCTGCAGTGAATCAGGGAGATGCTTCTACAGCTCCCCCTACAGACATCACATTTATCAGTGCTAGACAGGATAGTACTGCGTCACTTGTCTTGCCGCTAAGCTAGGTTATAGCGTCCGACATCCGCTTACGGAGTCTAGTAGCGGTTGCTCTAAGTGCCGCTATACAGACACTCACATGGCGATACGTGGCGCTAGTATTAAATCAGCCTCCAAGTGTCCCTGTGGGTGCATGGAGGACTGAGGCGTGCATTGATGCTGAGGCACCAGCAATTCACGTACCCGGAGATGCAGTTTCCGCACACGGCGTCTGCGCTCGGCGTCCCGGCTCTCAGCTGCTCCCTCTTTTTCTTGTCACACCTGGTGTGCATACTGCAGGGCGCCATCCCGTGGCGGCTTGAAAACATGCCGGGGGTGCAGGGCCGACACCTCACCTTGGAGCCCGCGCCAAAGCCGCACACCTGCAACAGACACGTAATCAATACCAAAACAGGCCTCGTACAGACGAATAAAGCTGCTGTTGAGATTTAGTGGCGTTATGCTGGACGCTGCTTTTATGAGCGCACCTCACATTCAGTCACTTGCCCCCTTATGTCACAAACTCAAATCATCTCCCACATCAGCCCCTTCCTCACACCTGACACCACTAAAATCCTAGTGTATGCCCTGATCATCTCCCGCCTAGACTACTGCAACACTCTCCTCTATGGTCTCCCAACATACAGGCTGGCACCCCTCCAATCTATTCTGAACTCTAACGCTCCACTCCTTTGTGTCAGTCTCTCCACTGGGTGACAGTTTGAGAGAATTCAAATTAAAATCCCAACCTTAAACCGGACCTTCACCCTGATTTATTGAAAAGCCCAAACCCTTAAAAAAAACGGTTCCCCAGCATCTAAAATTAAGATATTTTAAGTTTTTAGTCGCTTACTTATTCTTTCCCCCACTATTCTTTCCCCCACTGGGCTGCAACTCGGTTAAGGACTTTAGGATACAGATGCCGCCATCTTGACAGAGCAGAGCTAGGGTCAAGAAAAGGACAGCAGTTCCAGAATGCAGAGAAGCCCAGTCAGAAGGCACTTGCTGTTTGCAGGCTGCCTGAGGTTCCATGAGCCGCCATCTTGGATGTTTAAAGGCTCATAACATGCAGTAGATGCAGGTAGGGTGATTTTTAATGTGGCCAATCTGTATGTACAGGGTGTGGGAAACATAAGGTAGACTTTTATTCAGAGTGAAGGACCGCTTTAACGGAGTTCAAATGAAAAAAAGCAATTCTGTGAGTACTCACCTGTAGAATTGTTTTTGTTCTTGCATGGCACGGCCTGCTTCGGTATTCATAACAGTTGGTTATTCCGCCACAAGGTGGTGCAGTGGTACTGCAGAAAGCTGTGGCATCTCCCGGCCCCCTATAAAAACGGGATTAACTATAGAGTTCCCAGTGTAGACTAGCAGTGAGACAAGAAGCCGGGAGAGAATAAAAAGGTAAAAAAAAAATAAAATAAAAAAAAAATAAATAAGTAAAAAAAGGTAAAAAAAACCCAATTAACTTGGAACAATCACCATAAAGAGGCAACCAAGAATAACGATAACAAGGGTGGGGCAAAGCGGGCCGTGCCATGCAAGAATAAAAACAATTCTCACAGAATTGCTTTTTTCTTTATTGCATGACACGGCCCGCTTTGGTATTCATAACAGTTGGGACATCCAAAAGCAGTGTCCAAAAGTAGGGTGGGATCCCCAATGAGTAACGGCCGGCAGTTCAAGTCACTACCGCCTGAAGCACCTTGCGGCCAAAAGCAGCATCCGCTGAGGCCTTAACATCAACCTTGTAAAACTTGGAAAAAGTATGAACAGAAGACCAAGTAGCGGCCTTACAAACTTGTTCAACAGAAGCTCGGTGCTGAAAAGCCCAAGAGCACGAGTGGAATGAGCAGTAATTCTAAAGGGAGGTTCCTTCCCCTTAGCAGAATAGGCTTGAACCACCACCTGACAGATCCACTTGCTGATAGTGGATTTAGCCGGAGGCAAACCCTTCCTAGGTCCAGAAGTGAGAACAAAAAGAGCATCAGATTTCCTGAAAGGCTCAGTAGTGACCAAATAAAACTTCAGAGCCCTGACAACATCCAGAGAATGCAGTGTCCTCTCCTTGGAATTAGCAGGATAAGGACACAATGAAGGCAAGACAATGTCCTGATTGAGATGAAAGGCAGACACCACCTTAGGCAAGAAATCCGGCTTCAGCAGAAACACCACCTTATCCTGATGCCTCTCAAAATAAGGAGCCGCCAGCGCAGAAACTCGCCTTACAGAAGTGATAGCCACCAAAAAGGCTACCTTAAGAGTCAGAATGAGTCAGAATGGGCAAAGCAGCCCCACGGATAGGCTCAAAGGGAGGACCTGCAGAGAAGACAACACCATATTCAAGTCCCAGACTGGTAGAATAGGCTTACGAGGTGGACGCACATGAGTAACACCCTGGAAAAAAGTTTTAAACAACTGGTGGTTGCCAGAGCTGAAACATGGCCTTTGAGGGTACTTCGTTTAAGGCCAGAATCCAAACCATGTTGCAAAAATTCCAGAATCCTGGGAATGGAAAAAACCTGACAGGGAAGAGACATGGACTCACACTAGGCAATGTAAGCATGCCAGACCCTGTAATAGATAAGGACGAGGACTTCTTCCTAGCCCGAATCATGGTATCCACAACAGAGGTAGGTAACCCCTTTTCCATCAAGATGGAGGTTTCAGCAGCCAAGCCGTTAAAGCCAGCGTTTGTAAATTGGGATGGCGTAGCTGTCCCTGAGTGAGAATATCTGGATCCCTGGGCAAGGCGTACTGGTCTACTGCCAACTGCACGACATCTGCGAACCACACCCTTCTTGGCCAACAGGGGGCCCCCAGGATGGCCGACACCCCCTCCTGGGCAATCTCGCGCATGACCCTACCCAGCAGAGGGAACACATAGGGAAGCCGAAACTCCGCCCAAGGCATTGCCAGTGCATCCGTGGCGAAGGCCAGAGGATCCTGTGACAGGGAGACAAACCTGGGAAGTTTGTGATTGTGACGGGACGCAAACAGGTCCACATATGGCTGACCCCAGCGGTGACACGGAGTGAAACACCTGGTAGTTGAGGGACCATTCCCCCAGACAAGACGTCCCCCTGCTCAGGGAGTCCGCCACCTGGTTCTCCACCCCTGGAATGTATACCGCCGAGATGCAGGGGACATTCTGTTCCGGCCAAGATAGTATCAGAGACACTTCCTTGAAGGCTCGCTTGCTCCGAGTCCCTCCCCGATGGTTGGTTGATGTAGGCAACTGCCGTCTGGTTGTCTGAGCGGATCTGAACAGCCCGACCCCGAAGGTGTGTGGTCAGGTGGGACAGAACCAACCTGATCGCCCTCAGTTCCAAGACATTGATGGGAGCATGGGCCTCAACGACCCTGGAACTGTATGGACTTCCAAAAACCCCCCCCCAGCCTGTCAGACTGGCATCTGTGGTGACCGTCTCCCAGCACGGGGGCAGGAAAGTCCCACCAGAATGTTCCTTGAGTCCAGCCACCACGAAAGACTGTCTGGCCAGAGGAGACAGAGCAAATTCCTGATCCAGGGACACAGGGTCCCGAACCCAAACTGACAAGAGGTGCAACTGAAGAGGTCTCATGTGAAACTGAGCAAAGGGGACCGCCTCGAAGCAGGACACCATCAGGCCCACCAACTGCATCCCCAGACGGATGGAGGGATGAGGACACAAGAGCAGAGCCAGTGCCCGCTTCTGAAGGCCCTCCACCTTCTGCTGAGGAAGGAACACCTTGACCTGAGAGGTATCCAATGTCACGCCCAGAAAGGACCTCACCAAGGACAGGGCCCGTGAAGACTTGGGTAAATTGATCACCCAGCCGAAGGACTCCAGAATGGAGATCACCACCTGGGTGTCCTGTTCGGCCTGATGAAAGGACTGAGCTACAATGAGGAGGTCGTCCAGGTAAGGAAGGATGTGAATGCCCCGGGTTCGTAGCAGAGCCATCGCTCCCGCCAGCACCTTGGTGAACACCCGAGGCGCCACCGAATGGTAAGGCCACAAACTGGTAATGCTGCTCCTCCAACACGAACCTCAGAAATCTGATGACCTGGGAAGATTGGCACATGAAGATAAGCATCCTTGATGTCCACGGTAGTCATGAAGTCGCCTGGACGAAGGGTGCCGGGCGTAGCGTTTCTATGCGAAAATGTTTGAATCTGACAAACTTGTTGAGGCCCTTCAAGTGCAGAATGGGCCTCAGAGAGCCATCCTTTTTGGGGACCGTGAAGAGATTGGAATAGTACCCCTGACCCTGTACTTGATGGGGCACCGAACAAATGACCCCTGACTCCAGCAGGCATTGAACCGCCGAAAGTAACCCTTGAGCTGACAGGGGGTTTAAAGACATCCGGGATCTGATGAATCTTGGGGCGGCCAGGCTGCAAACTATCTTGCATCCGGAGGACACCACCTCCTGAATCCACCGGTCTGAAACGTGGAGCCTCTAGACGCGAGCAAAGAGCCGAAGCCGTCCCCCCACCCGGATGGGTGAGGGCGCCCCCCTCATGCCTGGGGGGGCCTTGGGAGGAGGTCTGGGCTTGGAACCCCAGGAGAGACCAGGACGTCCACGGGGCCATGGCAGATCCGAAGACTCTCTGCGGCTACCTGAGAAGAGGGAGCCACAACCTCCTCTGGAAGAACGAAGGAGAGGAGGGAGACAGAGGTCCCCCCGAAAAGGCCAGGGCTGCCTCCTACACTGAGGCAGCCTGCCATCCTTGGCCAAAACATCAAGATGCTCGCCAAAGAGCCGCAGCCCCACAAAAGGGGAGCCCAGTGAGAGCCAGCATCAGCTGCCCACTGACGTAACCAAACAGAGCGGCGCATAGCCACCAAAAGTGCAGAGGTCGTACCGCCCAGCCTCACAGCATCATTCATGGCAGTAAGGATAAATACAACAAAATCAGAGCAAAGCAAGGAGGGCCCTATAACCCTCCCTTCTCCTACCAGCCATAGCGCCACCACAGAGATGCTTGAGCAGTTTCTTAAGGGCAATAGCAGTAATGGCAGCAGCACAGGCCGGGCGCAGTCCAGCCCCCACACAAGTAAAAGCATGGCAGGCCAGCAGATCCATGCGCTGGTCCTCACTGTCCTTCAGAGTGGTAGTGTCAGGGGAAGGCACGACCGAGGTATTAGACAGGCCTAGCACAGGAGCGTCCACCTCAGGGGGACAGGACCAACGCTTTACTAGATCAGCAGGAAAGGGATACCTTTTAACCAATCCCTTTGTCACAACTAGCTTACATGCGCCGCGTTCCAGCGGTGTCTCCGCCCATTTCCAGCTCGTTCGCCGGCCGTACCGGGCAGCTGCTCGCGCTTCTGCGAGCGCGCCTCTCTCTGCTTCTCTCCTGCCGGCGTTCCCTGCGTCAGTGCGAGTGCTTGCGCGTTCTGTTCATGCCCTCTGGCGGCGCTGCTCTCAGCGCGGCTGCCGGAGGAAAGAATTAAAGGGCCAATGAGCCCAGGGTATGTGGGGGGAAAACGCCCCTTACACTATTAGGCCTCAGGAGCCTTTTTGGGCTATACGCCCTTTTAATATGTTGGAGCCAATTATGCTTAGAGTTGTTGAAAGCACCAATCACACATTCCCTTCCACCATCTCCAATCAGATCTGGTTCCTATAAAGACTTTACCTTGTCAGTTACTCAGTGCCTGCGATAGAGCCTTGTCGTACCTTGTTTGTCTTCTGAATTATTCTCCGACTGATCTTTGTTGCCGAACCCTGCCTGAACCGACCATTCTGATTGACCTTCGTTGCCGACCTCTGCCTGAACCGACTACTCTTTGATTGACCTCTGTTGCCGACCTTTGCTATCCACGACCATCCTGGCCGCTGCCAGCCTTGACCCCTGCTTCGTATCCCGACCTCGAGCTGCCTCGTCCAACTTTACCATCGCGATCTCTGCTTACCCGGTGTTGACCTCTGGCTTGTCTTTGGACTTCCTAGTAATTCCTGCTTCATCAATTGAACTCACTCTAATCCCGCTCTTAGTTAATGGTTCTCCAGACCTCCAACCAGTAAGCTCCCATCCTTTGAGCCATTGAAGTCCTGGGGGCAACCGATCCAGGGCAGGCGTGTACTGCGCCCCGGCAAGTGGGGGCTCCTACAGGTGAAGCTGGCTGCGGAGATTGGGGGTTGAGGGCTTACCTGGAGGGCTAGAGTTACCTGAGCGAGACACCCTTGGGCACAGCGGGCAGCCTGTTAGGACATTCCCACTCCCTAGGCACCATAGAAGTGAAATGGCCCTGCTCAGGGAACTCAAGACACTGTTTACCAGGACGAAAAAGCTCAGCCTGCTTTCTCTTAGCCACCTCAAGTGGAGCAAGGTGCAAGATTTCAAATATTTGTGACAGCAGATTGTCAGTGTCCTCAGGGTACCACGATTCCCCCCCGGACGCAGAACCAGGGTCACTAATGCAACCCCCCTGCTGGTCCCCAGGAGTCAGAGTTTTGGAACAGTTCCCCATCCTCTAGGGCAGTGGTCCCCAACCCTGTCCTCAAGGCCCACCAACAGGCCAGGTTTTGCAGATCTCCACAAAGATGCACAGGTGGAGTAATTAGTGCAGCTGCAGAGCAATAGAGCTGGCTATTTGGAGATCCAAAAAACATGACATGTTGGTGGGCCTTGAGGACAGGGGTGAGGACCACTGCTCTAGGGAATAAAGTCCACCAGTGGCATCAAATTCCTCATACTCCTCAGTGGAGCGGGAGGGTGTGGAAGTCAGGTGCCGCTTCTTGCCAGAAGCCTTCCTAGGTATAGGCCCGGCAAGCTGCTTCTCAGAAGTGTCAGTGAGGTACATTAGCAACGACTGCCTGCGGGAGATTAAAAGGCGAGTAGTTTTTTTTTTTTTTGCTTTCAATATGATTAAGGTTTGAACACAATTAAAGAAGCGCAACTTCTTGTTTAAAGTGGACCAGTAACCTTTTGTACCAGCCATGGAGTCTAAAAGACTCAAGTGACGGCCACTCAAGTCCCCCGGGGGCATCCTGATTCAGGATGCAAATCGCTTAATACTTCGGCATTCGCAGGCCGCAGCCAAATCCCAACCTTCCTGCAGATGAGGTGCTCCACAGACTCCAAGGAGACCAGATATCAGAGTGCTGTTTAAAACAGGGCCATATATCGTATGCATGTTTTAGGGGCAATCCGAGGGGAGGGGGGGTTCACACAGCATGGGATGCCCCAGGGGCAAGGACCAGAACCCCCAGATAGTAAAAATCCCGGGGTATGGTCCAATTCAAGGTGCAAGTCACTCATGTAAAGCAAATAAAGTATTACCCCGTCGGGCTCTCTTCCAGGAGGGCACTGGGTGCACGCTTTACATTGGCCGCTCTCATCCCGGTACTCTGTGGTGCCGCACTCCTCTACCTCCTCCACTTCCTCCTGACACAATCCTTCCCAGACCTGAACCTGCAAGAGACCAGAAAGCTTTAAATTAAAAATCAAATGCACGAAGCAGAACTCCATTTATTTGCCCCAGATTTTGAGCATCCCATCTTTTTAACCCTTCAACCACATAGTGACCAGTAGATGGGCTTAACAAACCCTCTGGCTGCTTGGAGGAGGGGCCTATACGACTGGGGGTTTCTATATACCTCCATTTGCAGCATCCCTAAATCAGGATGCCTCTTCAGGGAGGACCACCCAGGAATTTTTTTTTTTTTTTTTTTTGGGGGGGGGGGGGGTTTGGCCTTTGACACAAAATGTCTTGTTTGTATTTTTTCAGAGCTTTAGCAATATTTTTGGCCAACATATGGGGTGTAAAAGCCCAATTCCAACGCTACCACATATGTATTGTTACACCCCCTGTCCTTGCCCAGGAGACACCCCAAACTGAAAAGAAACAGCTCTTTAATCAATAAAGTGCATATACTTTAAAGTGCATACAAACTTAAAGAGGATATTGTTTATTACTTTTATGTTTGAGATAAACACAGACACTATTCACATGAATATTACCACATGTAGAGTGGGATATTTGTATTTGAAGTGGACCAAAACCCATCTTTTGACTATCCTGTGTTTTGGTCTTTTCCCTGGGGCATCCCGATCGGGGGTGCACCGCTGTGTGAAACCCCCCCAGATCGCTTGCAGCCAACTCACTGGTCCCAAGGCGCGTCAGACGTGCCTGCGCCAGGCATTTGTGAATGGGCATGCTCCGTTATAGAGATGCGGAGGATGCAGCCGTCAGAGCCGCTGCTCTTAGATGCGCCATGGGACCAGGAAGAGGCGAGTTGGCTGCGGTGTCCTGGGGAGTTTCACACAGCGGGGTATCCCAGATTGGGGTGGAAAGGACCAAAACAATTGACTATCCTGGGTTTTTCATCCACTTTAAGCGTGTATGCATTTTAGTAATTATATTGTTTATTACTTTTATGTTTGTAACATTCAAGTGAATGTCTGTGTTTATCTCTAAACATAAAAAGTAACAAACAATACACTTAATCATAAAATGCATACAAGTTTAAAGTGGATGAAAAACCCAGGATAGTCAATTGTTTTGACTATCCTGGGTTTTGGCCCTTTCCCCAGGGGCACCCCAATCGGGGATACCCCGCTGTGTGAAACTCCCCAGGACACCGCAGCCAACTCGCCTCTTCCTGGTCCCAAGGCGCGTCTAAGAGCAGCGGCTTCCCCAGCATCCCTCTAACGGAGCATGCCCACGCCGGCCATTCACAAATGCCTGGCGCAGGTACGCGCACTGCTAGAGGGAAGCGGAGGATGCGTCCCGTCAGAGCAGCTACTCTGACGCGCCTTGGGACCAGTGAGTTGGCTGCAGCGATCTGGGGGGGGGGGGGTTCACACCCGATCGGGATGCCCCAGGGAAAGGATCAAAACACAGGATAGTCAAAAGATGGGTTTTGGTCCACTTCAAATACAAATATCCCACTCTACATGTGGTAATATTCATGTGAATAGTGTCTGTTTATCTCAAACATAAAAGTAATAAACAATATCCTCTTTAAGTTTGTATGCACTTTAAAAGTATATGCACTTTATTGATTAAAGAGCCGTTTCTTTTCAGTTTGGGGTGTCTCCTGGGCAAGGACAGGGGGTCTAACAATACATATGTGGTAGAAAGGACCAAAACACAGGATAGTCAAAACAATTGACTATCCTGGGTTTTTCATCCACTTTAGGCTTGTATGATTTTTATGATTAAGTGTATTGTTTATTACTTTGTGTTTATCTCAAACATAAGACATTAACTTGAATATTACCACATGTACAGTGGGATCATATACTGGGAGGTGCTCCAATGACTATGTTTGTTTACTAGTCTAATGTTTGTAATCGTAGGTCATCATTGCTACAAAAAACTAAACGGAACTTCAGGTAAAAATGCCCCCCCCCATCCCTACCCTGCGGCAGAATATGCCCCCCCCATCCCTACCCTGAGGCAGGATGGAGGGGGGGTAACAAAGAAAAAACCTTTACCTTAGCCAAGCACCCGCACAGACCTCCTGGGTCTCCCATTGCCGCCGCAAGAAAAGAAGCAAAGCCGCATCCGCTGGCTCTGCGCGCACAACTCACTTGAATGGGCGGACGGGAGCACACGGAAGCCAGGGGATGCGGCTCTGTCTTCCTTCCAAGATTGCAACACCCAGGAACCGAAGCGCCGCAGGAGCCGCGCTAAGGCAGAGGTAGAGCACACGCTAGCACTTCCCCCGGCAGAGCGCACGCTTCCACCCCAGCGCTTCCCATTCACAAAAATGAGAGCAGTTTGCTGAATGACGTGGTCACGGCAGACGGCTCTCATTGGACAAGAGCCTGTGCATTGCCAACATTCACTGCCCAAGAGCAAAGCATGATGGAAGCAGAGAGAAAATCCTGCTGACCGGTGAACCAGGCAAATCCATGGCCAGTCTGAAGAAAGGGTCACCAGAGACCTCATTATCAACCAACATAACCTCAGCAGGACGGAGCCCAGATAAGCGGAAAACGTACCTTGTGGATTCAGCTTTTCCTCTGCCCTACGTGGAACAGAAAGGACATCGAGTGAGGAGCAGCCCAGAGCCGCTTGTACAGCAAATTAGAGCCCCTCAAGGGCACAATTCTCCACAGAGAACGTCCTGAGCTGGCTGGAAAGGGTCACTGTTCATCTGCATCAAAGAGCTGTGATGGCACAGCTTTAAAGTGGACCGTCACCCAGGGGTGATCGGCCCGGAAAGATTCCTGGGCCGATCACCTCCCTCACCGCGGGACATCCAAGATCGGGATGTTCCGCGGAGAGGGACCCCCCCCAAAAAAACGTACCTCATCGCCGCCGCCTCCCGCGCGCACGTCTAGAGGGGCGGCCGTTTGTGAATGGCCGGCGCGGGCGCGCACACTGTCAGAGGGGCGCGCGGGAGGCGGCGGCGGACGCGCCGTGTTGTCCGCCGCCGTCACCCGCTTGTCCGTCGGCGGTGATTGGTCAGCGCGGCCACGTGGCGAGGTGCGTTTTGGGGGCTTTCTGGGGGGGTTTCAAACAGCGGGGCACCCTTAATCGGGGGGCCCCCCTGAAGTGGACCAAAACCCAGGATAGTCAAAATCCTGGGTGTTGGTCCACTTTAAGGCAATGGCATCCCCCCCCCCCCCCCATATAATAACCGCATCAGATTAGTGCAATAGCCATTTCTGCACCCTGTGGTTAAAGAACCTAAATAGGACGACGGGTCAAAATTGCAAGTGAAGGATTAGGTCTGATTGCAACTGGAAAACAAATCTCAACTTCAGCAAAATACAGGTAGTCCTCGACTTACGACGTTGATCCGTTCTTACGCGGCGTCGTAAACCGAATTTCGACGTATGTCGGATCATACGTTCATACAGTACTGTACCATAATAACAGTACAGTACTGCAAATACTTAGCCTATCCAAACACCTATCCTAACACAGTACCCTACATAATTATCAATAAACATAGGTACAGTAAAATATTGTGCAGTATAGTACGTTTAATAATGAAATACTGTACTGTAAGTGCGGCCAATTTCTGTTGCCGTTTCCCCCTTCTCAGATTGCCTTATGATATCCACTTTCACCTCCATGGCGATGGCCTTCCTTTTCTTTGATGCACTGGTATCAGATGAGTCTACCTTTTGTTTGGGAGCCATAATGAAGGGTGTTATGGTGTGCGGGAGACTCGTTTTTCTCATGTACAGTAACCGGGTACAGTGTGCAGTACTCTATGACTTCCGGCGCACGTACAGTTTGACTTACGACGCAAAACCGCGTAAGTCGGAATGAGACGCCGTATAAAGCGTCGTAACCACGAAACGACGTAACTCGAGACCGTCGTAACCCGAGGACTACCTGTAGTCTAAAATAGTCATAATTTGGGATACCCCAGGGGAGAGGCCAGCAGCCAGCCCTGGAATTTGAAAGGCCAGGTGTGTTTTGTTCCTCTTTAAAGATTTGAGGGCTGGCCACTGGCGTTCCCCCTGCGTCACCTTAATTCTGCATGCCCTGTGTGTGAAACCCTCCCAGGTCGACACAAAACTCACTGCAGCTCCTGGTGCTGTAGACCAGGGCGGGGGGGCAATTATTTTTTCCATGGGGCCGCATGAGAAACTAAAAATATTGTGGAGGGCCAAAAGGCTGAACTCAATTCTGCATAATATTAATTGTATTTCTTTATAAAAAGCAGTAAATAGCATTGTGTGACAAGCTGCTACGAGTATATTTTATAGTTAAACCGGACCTTCAGCGTGATTTAATGAAAAGCTCAAACTTTTAAAAAAACTGTTCCCCAGCATCTAAAATATTTTATGTTTTTAGTCACTAACTTATTATTCTTTCCCCCACTGGGCTGCAACTCTGTTCAGGACTTTAGGATACGGGCGCCGCCATCTTGACTCAGAAGCATCACACTTACTGAGGAGAGGAGAGCAGGATAAAGTACAGGGGGGCGGGTTATAGCTGTGCTTTGCTCAGACAGAGCAGAGCTGGGGTCAGGTAAAGGTCAGCAGTCCCAGAATGCAGAGCAGCACAGTCAGGAGGCACTTCCTGTTTGCAAGCTGCCTGATAAGATGGCGGCTTCCATAAGCCGCCATCTTGGATGTTTAAAGGCTCATAACATGCAGTAGATGCAGGTAGGATGATTTTTAATGTGCGCAATCTGTATGTACAGGGTGTGGGAAACATATAAGATAGACTCTTATTCAGGGTGAAGGTCCGGATTAATGTGGGCAATCTGTATGTACAGGGTGTGGGAAACATATAAGATAGGCTCTTATTCAGGGTGAAGGTCCGGATTAATGTGGGCAATCTGTATGTACAGGGTGTGGGAAACATAAGATAGGCTCTTATTCAGGGTGAAGGTCCGGATTAATGTGGGCAATCTGTATGTACAGGGTGTGGGAAACATATAAGATAGGCTCTTATTCAGAGTGAAGGACCGCTTTAAACAATGAAAAAGTGAGGTTGCCTTACAAAAAAAAATTATATATAAAAAAAAAAAAAGAAAAAAAAAAAAGTAATTTATTAAATAAGCCACATTTTGTGTGTCCAGTGAGGTCTCACACAGCAGGGCATCCCAGATTGGGATGCCCCAGAGGCATGATGCCTGTAACCCAGGGGCTGGGTTACACGGGTTTTTGGTCTGCTTTAAAAACATGACCAAATCATGGTCCAAATCCTTTACATAATTATTATTAGTAACAGCGCTGCTCACAAGACTGTGCGGACAGTGGGCGGGGTCGGCAGCGCACCTTACAGGGAATGCTGGTCGCGTGCCGGTCAGAGCCAATCAATCAAAGGGCCGTATATGGCCCGGGGGCCGTACAATGCCCAGGTCGGAAGACAGAGCAGCTTTGGCATCTTTGGGCTGTGCGCTCTCCTTTACCCAACCATTTGGATAGGCCGGGGTCAGAAGTGTGCAGGCTGCTGGAGGTGCAGCCATTCTCAGCACAATTCCAAACATTTAATATTAATATATTTAAAACAAAAAACGTCTCCCTTTGGACCAGAGCGTGCGCCGTAGGACCTAAAGAGTGGAAAGTTTTACAGGGTGATCGGGGTGGGGGGTTTCACACAGCAGGGCATCCCAAAATAGTGATGCCCAGGAACAAAACCCAGAAGGATACAAATCCCAGGTCTTGTCCGATTGGGGGGTGCCCTGCTGTCTGAAACCCCCTAGATCAGGGGTACTCAACCACTTCTTGGAAAGGTCCATTCGGTGAGAGGTGAAGGTCCGGGAGGAGGACTGTAGCGGGGGGGGGGGGGGGGGGGGATAGTTAGATGAATGGGGCAGAGCTGGGGGGACGAGATGGTAGGGCAGGAATAGATAGGAATAGATAGGGCTGAGTTGGGGCAGGGGGAAAGGATTGGATGGGGCAAAGAGACAGAGAAACAAAGTTTGTGTGCACCTTGCAATGTCACTTCCCGCTCGTGCAGTACTTCATATTGCAATGCTAGGTGCCAGGGAGCCATGACATTGCCAAGGAGACTAAGCACTATATCGCCAATCAAGGGGGCAGCTCTAAGCACAGCAACACAGAAGCAACTAAGTGCAGGGCTGTCAGGCAGGGGTCCGGAAATCTGGCGCCGAGGTCCGCATTCAGACCCCGGTCCACCAGTTGAGTATCACTGCCCTAGATCAACGCCAACTCACGTCTTCCCAGTCCTACGCCACATGCATGATCGCTCGTCTAAGCATCAGGTCTAAGCATCCGGTCTAAGCATCCGGTCTAAGCATCCGGTCTAAGCATCCGGTCTAAGCATCCGGTCTAAGCATCCGGTCTAAGCATCCGGTCTAAGCATCCGGTCTAAGCATCCGGTCTAAGCATCCGGTCTAAGCATCCGGTCTAAGCATCCGGTCTAAGCATCCGGTCTAAGCATCCGGTCTAAGCATCCGGTCTAAGCATCCGGTCTAAGCATCCGGTCTAAGCATCAGGTCTAAGCATCAGGTCTAAGCATCAGGTCTAAGCATCGCGACTCCAAGCGCGCTGGCAGCTACATCCCCCGCTTCCTTAACAGGGAGCGTCCCCGCGCCAGACATTCACAAATGACTGGTGCGGTCACATGCCCTGCTAGAGGGCTAGTGGGGATGAGGCCGTGGCTCGCACATGCTCCGTTGGACCAGGAAGCAAGGTAATTGTACAGGGCGACCTGGGGGGGTTTCACCCAGTGGGGCATCCCGATTTTGGATAGGAATCCATCATCCCCGGAATCTATAGGATTCCCGATCATGCTGGGTTTTGATCCACTTTAACTGAACACAAAATGCAAATCTGGCCTCAGAGAACTTCCTGGTGTAGCAATAATGATCACAGGAAGGCGAGGTGACTCAGAAGTATCTGTAAGCTCTTCCGGCAAGAATGGAGCACGTTGCTGGCACTTCTGCAGGTTGTGTTTTGGCAGCAGTCAGTCGGGTGTTTATACTGGGCGAGAGCAGCAGGGAGGATCAGCCAGGAAGCATCGGAGCTCCCCATTTACTAAACACCAATGGCGGCGGCGGCGGCAGCATGCCCCCTGTCACCAGGCCAGAGGACGAGGAGGAAACCTTCAGCGCAAGATGTAACCTGCATTAAGGAAGCTTAGCAGCCTAGATACACAAATGTGTCACAAATCTGATCTATACTCATATACTATATAAATATATATATATAGTATATTATAGTATATAGTATATCATATACTATATAAATCAAATTTTGTTTGTTGCATATACAAGTCATTCAGTGGTAGGTCGTGGTGTGAAATGCTGTATGACTGGGCAGGAAATTGTAAAGTATAAACAAAAAAAAAATAAAAAAATAGTAATATACTGTACATACAAAAATACATGCCTCTATATACAATGTGGCCCCAGCAACCACAATAAAAGGAAACCCCAGGCACCGATCACAAAGTAATCTCACATTAAATTGATGGATTTATTGCTTTAAAAGCCTTGAGAAAGAGCCCTACGCGCTCGGAACGCGTGGGCTTGCTGCAGGGGCGCCATCCAGGTCAGCACAACAGTAAGGATCCGTAATTGTGTGTTTTATGTGCGGTCATAGTTTTTTGCACCTTATCCTCTGATGGGTTTTACCTTCATTGTTATGTGTTTGTTAATTGATGCACTCCACTATTTAGCACTTAGCACTTTATTGTACATATATATTTAGTATAGGTAGCACTGTATAATTATAGTAGGTAGGATTGTCTCACTGTAGACTGTAATATATTGTATGGGCAGGATGGCTCCCCCATGTGGCTGGTCATGGTAACAGCACTGGGTTAATGTTTTAATTGCTTTTAAATGAGATGATTATTAATAAAGATTATTGAAAAGATTATTGTATGAATTGATTATCCGAGAGTGCAAGTGTTAGTCCCCAGGGACCCAGTCTGTGGGGGGGGGGGGTTTGGGAGGTTACCCCCAATTCTTTGGTATTAGAGTGGTTCTTAGGGTCCCGTATAGAGGGGCAGTGCACCTCATATTCTCTTATAAACACTATAGGAGGTGCCACCCGCAGAGCCTCATGTTTGCTTTAAAAGCACACGAACAACAAATAATTAAAATGTCATAATCCACAAAGGGGATTTACCAGCCAAGAAAGTGCAAACAGAGTTCATCATGAGCTATCAAAAAAGTACTAAATAAAAGTGCAATTGCTAACTAGCTAATACTACAGAGCGTCAGTGCCCTTAAAGCGCTAACTGCAAAATATTCCATCCACTACACAGACAAGGAAAAACATTTACCATATTTTTCGCCCTATAAGACGCACTTATTTTCCCCAAAAGTGGGGGGAAAATGTCCGTGCGCCTTATTGGGCGAATGTTAAAAAAAACTGGTGTACACTGCCTATATGGGAATGGGAGGGGGATGCCACACTGTCTATGGAATGGGGGCATCCCACACGGCCAATGGGAAAGGGGAATGCCACACTGTCTTTAATGGTGCGTTTTTGGTTTAAAATATTTTTTTTTTCTTATTTTCTCCCCCAAATCCTAGGTGCGTCTTATGGGCAGGTGCGTCTTATAGGGAGAAAATACGGTAAACATGCTCAATAAGCAACTGCATGAAAAAAATATCCCATTAGAAAGGCTGGAAGCAATCCCCACTGCGGCCTGGTGTCCTCTATTCCCCACGCGTTCCGTGGGAAACCGCCCACTTTTTCAAAGTTCCAGGTTCTACGATCTATACTCAAAAATCAAAAGTTTGTCGCATATACAAGTCATACAGTGGTAGGTCATGTAGTGAAATGCTGTATGTGACTGGGCAGGAAATTGTAAAATATAAAAAAAAAAAAATAAAAATTAAATACATTGTTGTTACACCTTTTACTGGAAAAACATATATAGTAGAAGAATTTCCATTGGAATAAAAATACACGATTTTATCTGCATTTTACAAATAAAAAAATGACTTGCAAGGACCGGTTACTCACAAGTAAACAGAAGAGCAGCGCCTGGTGTGCAGTCCTCATTTTGATCAGAGGGTGGAGGAGAGGTTTTCACTGATGGTCTGAAACACATAGAATATAAAATAATTTTAAATACTTGCATCACTTAAAACGTGGACCAAAACCCACAGCAATCAGGCCAGGAATCTAAGGATCCCGGCCAATCGATCCCTCCAAATTCGGATGCCCCGCTGTGTGAACCCCCCCCAGGTCGCCCCATTCACTTACCTTTGTTCCCGGTCCAATGGTGCATGCGTGATCCGCGGCTGCATTTCCGCTATCCCTCCAGCAGGGCGCGTGGCCACACCAGGCATTTGTGAACGGCCAGCTGAGGATGCGGCTGTCAGCACGCTCGGAGCCGCTGCTCTTGCGGCATGACGTCAGCGACTCCGAGCACGCTGATTGAATGAGCGCCCGCGCATGCGCCATAGGACCAGGAAGAGGCGAGTTGACTTAGGCGACCTGGGGGGGGGGGGGGTTTGACGCAGCGGGGCACCCCCTGATCGGGGTGCCTTGGAGGAAAGAAGCAAAAGCTTTGCATATCTACCAGTCCAGGTCTGACCCTCCGACCAATAGAATATATAATGAAAGGACTGACCAAGTTAAAGAAAACAGATATCTACCCATCTATTTTAACTATAAAAACGGACAGTCCGGTCTAAACTCTTGTGGTTCATGGAAGCAGCTATGACGGGATTACCTTCGCCTGGCGCCCCATTGTCTTCTATTGAGATATACGAGACAAAGCACCCCCCTCCCCAATAGAAGTCTATATGGCGTTACATGCCGCAGTAATCGCTCATGAAACACTGAACCACAAGAGTTTTTAGACTGGACCATCGTTTTAAAAGTAAGCCTATACGGAACTAATTTACCCATTCCTGGACCTGCGGAGGAGGCTCCAAACACCATGAGAGCTAGAAAACAGAATCAATGCAGGAGACCCTGCCATGGGATCAGTGGGGGGCACCAGAGATAGGGAATTGCCTGGCCCTGGAGTTAGAGGTTTGGGACTGCTTTAAAGTTGGGGTGGAGGGGGAATAAGCAAACCTCCTAATTTTTTGACAAGACGTTCTGCTATAAAGTGAACCAAAACCCATAGCTTGGCTTCGTGCATGCACTGTAGGAACGCGGAAAAGTGAGTTTATTGGCAACCTGTGGGGTTTCACACAAGGGGCACCCCCAAACTTGGGCAAGGCCCAAATCCCGTGAGAGTCAAAATCCTGAATTATGGTCCACTTCAAAGAAAAAAAGGAAGGTCAGCCAATGCCCAACACCTTTCATATTCATTGCACGACTGCTGGCAACCAATTGAGGACCTGCACATCAAATCTGAATGTCTGCTATACAAGTGGTGGACCTAAAACCTTATTCAGCTTTAGGGTGGTCCGCATCACAGTTTTGAGAAGCAGAGTCTGGCGCTGAAAACTAAAGCAACGTGTAAGCTTGCCAACTCCTAGGACCCCCAAACTCACTTAAGAAAAAACAGGGAGACCAATTCACTACTAGCGCCACGTATTTCCAGATGAGCGTCTTATAGTAGCGACCAGACATTGTGTGATCAAAGTCTGATTTTGAACACATATCCACCAGTAACAAAAGTGAAAATACATGGAATGGCATTGTTTTAACACCGACAATCACACTTTAGTTCCAGACCTGTAAATACAATTCTGCATAAAAAAAACATAAAAAGTCAAAAATAAAAAAATGTATAAAAAAGTGTTTGCAGCCAGGAGAGGTCACACAATGATTTCAGCCAAAAAATTGCCAAACACGCTATTCATACATAACTAATGAAAGTCCTTTGAAATGTATTGGGAGAGCGACAGGTACTAACTACATGGCGCTCCTGAGCCTGGAGCACCGGCGCTATACCCTGAGCCGCCACTCGTAATACATGTGACGCTACATGGCACCGTTAGGGGCGCTCATCAGATTCACTTTCATAAATGTGGTTTTGCGTACAGCGCCTGGCGTTCACCAGATGCTGCCTGCCGATACGAGGCGCTACCTGGCGCTATCCCTTCTTAAATAACCCCCTTAATGACAGAACAAGGGGGACACAACCTGAAGCTAGTCGGAGGGAAGATCAGGAGCAATGTTAGAAAATATTATTTCCCAGAAAGAGTAGTAGATGCTTGGAGCAAACTTCCAGCAGAGCTAATTGAAAAACCGACAGTCAGTGAATTTAAAAATGCCTGGGATAAGCCTCCATCTATCCTAAGATACAGAGACCATACAGTAGACACATAAGATACAGAGACCATACAGTAGACACATAAGATACAGAGACCATACAGTAGACACATAAGATACAGAGACCATACAGTAGACACATAAGATACAGAGACCATACAGTAGACACATAAGATACAGAGACCATACAGTAGACACATAAGATACAGAGACCATACAGTAGACACATAAGATACAGAGACCATACAGTAGACACATAAGATACAGAGACCATACAGTAGACACATAAGATACAGAGACCATACAGTAGACACATAAGATACAGAGACCATACAGTAGACACATAAGATACAGAGACCATACAGTATACACATAAGATACAGAGACCATACAGTATACACATAAGATACAGAGACCATACAGTATACACATAAGATACAGAGACCATACAGTATACACATAAGATACAGAGACCATACAGTATACACATAAGATACAGAGACCATACAGTATACACATAAGATACAGAGACCATACAGTATACACATAAGATACAGAGACCATACAGTATACACATAAGATACAGAGACCATACAGTATACACATAAGATACAGAGACCATACAGTATACACATAAGATACAGAGACCATACAGTATACACATAAGATACAGAGACCATACAGTATACACATAAGATACAGAGACCATACAGTATACACATAAGATACAGAGACCATACAGTATACACATAAGATACAGAGACCATACAGTATACACATAAGATACAGAGACCATACAGTATACACATAAGATACAGAGACCATACAGTATACACATAAGATACAGAGACCATACAGTATACACATAAGATACAGAGACCATACAGTATACACATAAGATACAGAGACCATACAGTATACACATAAGATACAGAGACCATACAGTATACACATAAGATACAGAGAACATACAGTATACACATAAGATACAGAGAACATACAGTATACACATAAGATACAGAGAACATACAGTATACACATAAGATACAGAGAACATACAGTATACACATAAGATACAGAGAACATACAGTATACACATAAGATACAGAGAACATACAGTATACACATAAGATACAGAGAACATACAGTATACACATAAGATACAGAGAACATACAGTATACACATAAGATACAGAGAACATACAGTATACACATAAGATACAGAGAACATACAGTATACACATAAGATACAGAGAACATACAGTAGACACATAAGATACAGAGAACATACAGTATACACATAAGATACAGAGACCATACAGTATACACATAAGATACAGAGAACATACAGTATACACATAAGATACAGAGAACATACAGTATACACATAAGATACAGAGAACATACAGTAGACACATAAGGTCAGACTAGATGAACCATATGGTTTCCTTCTGCCATCAACCTTCTATGTTTCTATGGGTCCATATGTTACAAGTTGGGTACTGCTGCTCTAAAGCATAGTCCCCAATAGTATGGGGCGAAGGAAGCTGCAGCTAGAGGGCAACGTACCAACATAACATTACCTTATACAGAGATTCCCTTCACAGCCCTCACAACTAGGTACGAGCCTTAAAAGACACAGAGCCCAAAACCAACTGTAGTCAGAGTTTAATAGATGGCTTCAATTGCGAAGAATCAAATCCACATTAGAATGAGACACAGAAAGAACTATATAACAGCAGCACGCTCCATGCGTCACCAGGATGCATGCGCCAATGGATGCTGGTGGGAATCTATACATCATATCCAGCTTATGGTTACTAAATATATCCAGCAGCTATTTATAGCACAGAAGGAAGCGGCGGAGTTTCTGCCGTATCATCACCTGAAGGAGAGCGAGTCCGGGCACGAGCTTTATCACATGACTCACCCACACGGGATGGCGAATCCCGGGACACGGGGATGAGAGATGGAAGAGGCGTCACTATTATATGAAGAAGCACAATCCTCCTCTATAGAGGCCTGGCTGCCCTACAATGTGGAGGACAATGCAGGAACCGATCCTTCCTACTGTAACAAAGGAGGAAGAGAAACAGGAAGCCTCCTTCACGGAATTCTGAGTATTCGGCTCATAGTCATCACACCCGGGTGAGAAGGAAGAATGAAGACACCAAGAGTTCCCAAGGTCACACAAACAGGATGTTGTGTTCCATATTTACTTCCTGTTTTGTGTTAAAAACCAAAACACACAATATATACCTCTCAGAGGGCGCCTCAAGGATCATAAACGGTTCGTACATTAAACATGGACCTAATCACTCTTGAAAACTCAAAATTTAAGGTCCCCCAAACCCAGTAGCATGTGAGCCACAATTTACTCCTTTTCGACACAAAGCTTTGAGCTATAGGGCCAATAAACTGCTGCATACCTAGATCGCGCGGCAACCACAGATGGCACCTAACAGAGAACGCTGGCTGATCAAACTCATCGGTGCGGTGTGCAAAACGCCATACCACATGAGCCCGGCAAAGCCTATTGGCAGCTGAGAGGGAAGGGGTTTGAAGTTGACCAAAATCCAGGATTTTGACTAACCCAGGTTTTGGTACGTGGCCAAGGAGCATCTTGATTTGGGATGCCCCTTCTGCGGGACACCCCCCCCCCCCCCAACCGGCCTTATTTACTTAACCCACGCGTCAAACCAGTTTTCATACCTGTGCATCTACCCTCCGGTTGCGCGTATGGACGGAAATATCCAGCAGCCGTAGGGGGGTCTAGGGATGGCACCGCACATGCACTATGCGATAGTCATTGAGATAAGTTAAACCCGACAAACCGCAGGGTTTCACACATCAGGTCACCACAAGTCGGGAGGCCCCACGGGCAGGTTTTGGTTCACTTTAAGGCAGACCAAAAGCCAGGCTTTTCACTCAACAGCATTTGGGTCAGCATCACTGGAGTATCCCATGTAGGGATGCCCCCATGAGACACTCCATGCCACATCCACGGCCCGGAATGGCTACTTTTACTGCATTCCCACAGCACATGGACAGGCTCGTCTCCAATCATAATAGTTGCCGGAACCAAGATGGGGCATCCCAGATTGGGAATAAGCCCGTCCTGGAGCATTTTATACCCCAGGGAAGGGACTAAAGTCTGGTTTGCTTTAAAGCTGGAGATACTAATCACACCTCCAGCCTTAGTTACTGGAGTTCGGCCTTATTAAGGTGGTCAAGGTTTACCATTTCCTCATTCATTGTACAACTGCCGGTGACCAATAGGGTTTGCCAAGCGGACATTCACAACAAACCAGAACGGCTGCCGGCAGCCACATGATTAGCCGCCATGCAAGTGAATTAAGCAGCGGTGACATGACTCCATTCAAGTGGACCTAAAGCCTTACTCAACTATAGGTCCCTAAAGTCACCAGGAAACTTGCCAGGTAGGGCCCAGACCCGCAAAGGTCATCTATCTACCCCGGCTACCAATAAGGACCATACTTAGAAGATCCTTATGGAGCTCAGCCAGGAACCAGCAGCATACTGCACATGCCCCCTATTAGAAGAGCAACGACTGCCACATGCACACCACCAACCTAGCACACCGCCAACCTAGCACACCGCCAACCTAGCACACCGCCAACCTAGCACACCGCCAACCTAGCACACCGCCAACCTAGCACACCAACCAACCTAGCACACCAACCAACCTAGCACACCAACCAACCTAGCACACCGCCAACCTAGCACACCGCCAACCTAGCACACCGCCAACCTAGCACACCGCCAACCTAGCACACCGCCAACCTAGCACACCGCCAACCTAGCACACCGCCAACCTAGCACACCGCCAACCTAGCACACCGCCAACCTAGCACACCGCCAACCTAGCACACCGCCAACCTAGCACACCGCCAACCTAGCACACCGCCAACCTAGCACACCGCCAACCTAGCACACCAACCAACCTAGCACACCAACCAACCTAGCACACCAACCAACCTAGCACACCGCCAACCTAGCACACCAACCAACCTAGCACACCAACCAACCTAGCACACCAACCAACCTAGCACACCGCCAACCTAGCACACCAACCAACCTAGCACACCAACCAACCTAGCACACCGCCAACCTAGCACACCGCCAACCTAGCACACCGCCAACCTAGCACACCGCCAACCTAGCACACCAACCAACCTAGCACACCAACCAACCTAGCACACCAACCAACCTAGCACACCAACCAACCTAGCACACCAACCAACCTAGCACACCAGCCAACCTAGCACACCAGCCAACCTAGCACACCGCCAACCTAGCACACCGCCAACCTAGCACACCGCCAACCTAGCACACCGCCAACCTAGCACACCAACCAACCTAGCACGCCAACCAACCTAGCACGCCAACCAACCTAGCACACCAACCAACCTAGCACGCCAACCAACCTAGCACACCAACCAACCTAGCACGCCAACCTAGCAAATCCTATTGCCTACTGCTGAGCAGTTTATCAGCACCTCCAGCCAATGGGCTTCCCAATTGGGTTACCATGGGGATGCTATGAGCCCAAAGACCACTGCAGTAAAGAGACTGGAGGTCTGCTTTAAAGTGGACCTAAGGTATCCTGGTCCACAGGGATACTAAACCAAGTCCTCCCACACCAACAATGAGCTGTGAATCAAAGAAATACCCAGCTTTTCCTAGCGGTGCGCCATCCCTCCAGGCACAAGAAGCATCTCCACGCGTGTGCCATTTCCTAACATAGAAGGCAGTCCCATTATACAGATTTTTAACTAGGATGGACATCCTAAAATTTAGAATGCCCCGGAGGCAATGGGTAAGTAGCAAGCTAAAGTTAAAGCAGACCCTGAATATGAGCCTATCGTATACGTTTCCCACACCTTGTACATATAGCTTGCTCAGATTAAAAATCATCCTACTGCATGTTATGAGCCTTCACACACCCAAGATGGCGGATCATGGAGCATCAGGCAGCCTGCAAACAGGGAAGTGTCTTCTGACTGTCTCTCTGCATTCTGGGATTGTTGTCATTTCCCTGACCCCAGCACTGCTCCGTCAGCTATAACCCCGTCCCCCTGCACTGCCCTCCAGTATGTGATGCTTCTGAGTCAAGATGGCGGCGCCCGTATCCTAGTGTCCAGAAAAGATTTACAGCCCAGCCAGGGGGAAAGAATAAAAAGTTACTAAAAACTTAAATTATTAATTAAATTATATTTTTTATATATTAATTTATATTTTTATATATTAATTATTTATATTTTTTATATATTAATTAATTATATTTTATATATTAATTATATTTTATATATTAATTAATTATATTTTTATATATTAATTATATTTATTATATATTAATTATATTTATATATATATTATATTTATATATATTTATATATATTATTTTTATTTTTATTATTATTTTTATTATTATTATTATTATTAATATATATTCCCCAGCTGCTAAAATGAATATAATTTAAGGGTTTGGGCTTATCCTTAAATCATGCTGAAGTTCTGTTTTAAATACACTAGTTGCCTGACCGCCTCCAATTACAGATATGACACCCGGAAGAAGCCGCCCTATCTCTCTAAAAATCACACTGCTGACTGATCCCGGAATGTGAGGCATGGGGATATAGGGAGCAGCACGGATGTAAGCTTCACATACAACATAGGATGCAGTGACATCACCGGCCATTACTAGCAATGTAATTATAGCTTACGGCCAGCTTGGGAGATCCTCGGCTCTGAACGGCCGATCGGATTTCCTGGTTTGCCATCTGATCAAAAACAGCTTCAGTAGAGGTTACCGCCAGCCGTACCATAGCCATCGACCAGACCAGGGGGTCACCATCCTTAGTTTGGGTTTTATCCTCCAAGACTACTTCAGTATTGAGCAATCATGTTCCCCGTGCTCACTGAGGGCTGATCACATAATTCATTACAATCAACAGATGTAATTGGTTAGATCACAGGTTCCCAGTCTGTGGTATCAAGATCCCATCAGATGGTACAAGGTGAGGCTGCAGAATAGCCTGTGCCCCAACCCGATCTGCTGCCATCTATACCTAAAGACCCATTTCCACAGATTAAATCACTATTTGTGGAGCGAGGATCTCATATGCAAAGGGGGCAACTTGCATTCAGACGCGTACGATTTTTTCGCAAATATTCTTTAAATTGATAGTAATTAAGATCAAGTCAAGGTATTCCTATAGTCCCATTTGCAGTCAATTTCTGTTTCCACATGGCAATGAACGAGGAATTTGACGGCAGACAAACGATATGCCGCTCGTTGGATCGCAGCGGGCATTTACATGGATCAATTACTGTCAATTTAGCGATTATTAATTTGCTATTTGTTCCGTGGAATTGGGCCATTACCAAACTCTAAATTGGGCCAAAAATGGATGCTGCCCATTTATACGCAACTGAACTATATTAAAGCGGAACAAAACCCAGGATTTTGACTATCCCAGGTTTTGATGCCCGGGCATCCCCAGTTGGCTCACCACATCAGTCCCCTGGGCCACAGGTTGAGCATATGTGCCATAGACCAATTACATGTTATAAATTCTCCTTAGTGTAAGGGGGCATCCGTTACCTCTGGCGCCAGGGCCGGCGCCAGCACAGGGCAAACCTGGGCAATTGCCAGTGCCCCTGGCATCTTCAGGTGCCCACTCGGGCTGACACTTGGCCATGTTATTTTACAGTGGACACAAACAATCAAATGCAGGGTATTGTGTGCAGACCCGCTCATTGCTGACCTCAGCAACAGGGGACGGTCAGTAAGAGAAGGTGGCATGGAATGGAGGGCAAATGATGGAAGCTCAGAAGGTGGCGAGAACTAGATGACAACTGACAGCAATGCTGAAGTCTTTAGTGGCAGCGCAGCAAGCAGTAAGGGCTGAAGGGTGCTTGGTGGCAGTAGAAAATGCAACAAGGACTAGAGGACGATTGGTGGCTATAGGGAAGGCAATAAGGACTGGAGGGTGATTGGTGGCAGTAGAAAATGCAACAAGGACTGGAGGGTGATTGGTGGCTATAGGGAAGGCAATAAGGACTAGAGGATGATTGGTGGCTATAGGGAAGGCAATAAGGACTGGAGGATGATTGGTGGCAGTAGAAAATGCAACAAGGACTAGAGGACGATTGGTGGCTATAGGGAAGGCAATAAGGACTGGAGGGTGATTGGTGGCAGTAGAAAATGCAACAAGGACTGGAGGGTGATTGGTGGCTATAGGGAAGGCAATAAGGACTAGAGGATGATTGGTGGCTATAGGGAAGGCAATAAGGACTGGAGGATGATTGGTGGCAGTAGAAAATGCAACAAGGACTGGAGGGTGATTGGTGGCTATAGGGAAGGCAATAAGGACTGGAGGGTGATTGGTGGCTATAGGGAAGGCAATAAGGACTGGAGGGTGATTGGTGGCTATAGGGAAGGCAATAAGGACTGGAGGGTGATTGGTGGCTATAGGGAAGGCAATAAGGACTGGAGGGTGATTGGTGGCTATAGGGAAGGCAATAAGGACTGGAGGGTGATTGGTGGCTATAGGGAAGGCAATAAGGACTAGAGGATGATTGGTGGCTATAGGGAAGACAATAAGGACTGGAGGGCGATTGGTGGCTATAGGGAAGGCAATAAGGACTGGAGGGTGATTGGTGGCTATAGGGAAGACAATAAGGACTGGAGGGCGATTGGTGGCTATAGGGAAGGTAATAAGGACTGGAGGGTGATTGGTGGCTATAGGGAAGACAATAAGGACTGGAGGGTGATTGGTGGCTATAGGGAAGACAATAAGGACTGGAGGGTGATTGGTGGCTATAGGGAAGGTAATAAGGACTGGAGGGTGATTGGTGGCTATAGGGAAGACAATAAGGACTGGAGGGTGATTGGTGGCTATAGGGAAGACAATAAGGACTGGAGGGCGATTGGTGGCTATAGGGAAGACAATAAGGACTGGAGGGTGATTGGTGGCTATAGGGAAGACAATAAGGACTGGAGGGCGATTGGTGGCTATAGGGAAGACAATAAGGACTGGAGGGCGATTGGTGGCTATAGGGAAGACAATAAGGACTGGAGGGTGATTGGTGGCTATAGGGAAGACAATAAGGACTGGAGGGCGATTGGTGGCTTTCAGCGGAGCTAAAAGGGGACATTATGCCACACTACTTTGGGGGCTACTAAGACTCTTTTGCCCAATGGCCCCTCAAAACCTGGAGCCGGCCCTGCATGGCACCAACCGTGGACCAGGTCAGGGAAACAAAATCTGGGTACAATTGATAGGCTAAATGACAAAAGCCCATAAGGGTTGATAACACCTGCATTGATAGGAACAGATTGCCTCATGAGTGTCTCTATCAGTTATATAGCCGGTAAATTCGGTCAGGATAAAGTGTTTATAAGGTGATGAAAGTAAAATAGCAGATGCCCTTACCTTGTATACTCAAACACTTTATCCTGACCGAATTTACCGGCTATATAACTGATAGAGACACTCATGAGGCAATCTGTTCCTATCAATGCAGGTGTTATCAACCCTTATGGGCTTTTGGAATGCACTATGGGCTTTACTATGATCCACACACCTGGGCTTTATAACAGCCCTAATACAATTGAACTGGCTACACCACAGTAAACATGAGCTGGCCCCAGTTGCATCTACCATCTCAATCAATAGAGGTATGAATCCATGCATACTAATGTATAATGAGATATCAAATGAAGCATGTTTTTTGAAAAAGTCTTTGAATGGTTACTTTGATACTATGATATATATACATGTCTTTATAGGATTGATGTTAAGGGCACTGACGAAGCCTACAGACAGGCGAAACTAGTTTGCCCCCTTTTGAGACACGCAAGCAACATTTTTTACATTTGTGTTGGAATATCTTGTAAAATTGTTATACTGGTTGCCTGGCTATCCAGTTGAAAAAACAGGCATTATCTTGTATACAAGTAGTTGTGATGTGGTTATCAACCATTGCGTTTTTATATGTATATGTACTAATAAAATGAACTTGTTTTTAATATAATATCTTATCAATTCCATGGGCAAGGTCATAGGATGTGGAGCCCTGGGTTTTCAAGGAAACCTAACTAGGGGAAGCCCAGTTAATCCCCACCCCAAACCAGTGTATTACAATTGATAGGGCTATGAGCGGTCGATCTAAAACCTACACAGTTCCACCTCCGAAACCGCACTCTATAATATGGCTAGTACAGGAGAGGAGAGAGGTCCTGGTGGAGTTCCCTAACCATATACAATTAGTTTATGGGACACACACAGGGGTTACCATCACCCTGCCGTTACCTCTTTTCGGGATGGTGCACTAAGTGGGAGGCCGCTGTAAAAAAAAAAAAAAAAAAAAAAAGGAAGAAGACTCCCCAAGCAGCAGATACCATCCCGATGATAAAAGGTTCCCACTATATTTAGCTGCAGATACAGTTACACAGAGTCTCCAACACCCAATCCAATCTGGGGGGAAGTTATGACATCACAATGGCACAACCCGCCCCCCTACACGAGGAGTGGGAGGGTGACCGAGTCTCGGAGAATGAAACACTTGTTAGCCGGACAAAAGCGGCCGCGGTAAAATGAATGAATAATGCAGAGAGGGAGCGTCCCGGGATAAGGCGACACCACGCTGCATGGCGACGTAATCCCCGGGTGGCAAGGTGACTCCTGCATTAAAGCACAAATGCAGCTTTGTAAGTGGACCTAAATGCCTCATTGCAACTGGCTACTGGTGCCTAGGACGCTAAGCAATAACTTAGCCAGTAATGTCAGTGACACCATTCATCCAAGTTACCTAGTTTTCAGTAATATTAGTGATTTAATAATAATAATTCATTAATAATTGAGATCATAAACCTTTTATTCCTCTGGAACCTTCTTACAGCCCTGCATTTTAAGATTTTCTCTTAGCAGAAACCCATCCAACAGGAAACAGCTGCACACATCTGCATCTAAGGGGGAACAAAGCCCACCAGCAGCCACTGTGTGAAACCCCCCCAGGGTGCCAGTAATTGCTTACCCTTAATTCACCAAACAGCTCACATGGTTTTCAATGGGGAGCGCACACCGCCGCATCCCCTGACGTGCCCCCAGACATTCAGATCAGGCTGGAGGGGAGCACGCGCTGCGAGCAGCTCAGATTGGCTGTGCGACTGCGCTGTAGGAACGAGGGCGTTCTGCGGGGGGGGGGGGGGGGGGGGGTTTACACACAGTGGGGCATTCCAATTTAGAGTGCACACAAAGTCAAAATCCCAGGGTTTGTTCCACTTTAACCTCTAATAGGAGGCTGCAGCCAGCCGCTCACTGGTCATACAGAGCACTACTCCCCATTTTGGCTACATAGGATCTCCGAAAAGTCTCAGATACCTCAAAAGTTATATTATAAGCAGACCAAAACTTTAAAAATGTCCCTCCCCCACACTATTTAGAATAACCCCGCTGAGTGAAACTCCCCGATCGACAAATAAGCACGTATATCCTCACTCATTGCACATGCCAGCTCAAGCCAGGTGCGGATACAGCCGGCAGCCTCTCTATACCATATTAAAGTGGACCAACACCCAGGATTTTGACTATCCTGGGTTTTGGTCCACTTCGGTGGGGCACCCCCGCTGTCTGAAACCCCCCAGAAAGCCCCCAAAAAAAAACTCACCTTTCCCCGCTCCCACGTGACCGCGCCAGCCAATCACAGCGCTCAGAGCCGCTGTGGTATGCGCGTCCAAGGCCGCCTGGACGCGCATACCGGCTCAGCTGGCTCTGAGCGCTGGAGGCCGCGTCTCGCGCTTCCCTCTAACAGGGAGCGCGCCTGCACCGGCCATTCACAAACGGCCGCCCTGCTAGAGGGAAGCGCGAGACGCGGCCACGGCTCGCGCATGCGCCGATGGAACGGGGCTGAGGTAAGGTTTGTGGGCCTCCTGGGGGGTTTCACCCCGCGGGACATCCCGATTTCGGATGCCCCGTGGGGAGGGATCTGATCGGTCCGGGAATCTTATAGATTTCAGGGCCGATCCCCCCTGGGTGTTGGTCCACTTTAAGAAATTGGAATGTAAGGAGCGCCACCGATTGGCAAAGCAGTTGTGTATTTTTTTTAGATCAATTGGCTGATCAAGAATTCCAGCTGATGTGACCCGTCTGCAACTTCTTGTCCCTATATGAAAGGCTGGGGCAGGAGTGCACCTCCAGGAGGGCTACAGGGAAGCGGTCTTAAAGTGGACCAACACCCAGGTGGGGGGGGATCAGCCCGGGAATCTTATAGATAAGATCCCTCCCCGCGGGGCATCCGAAATCGGGACGTCCCGCGGGGTGAAACCCCCCAGGAAGCCCAGAAACCTTCCCTTAACCCCGTTCCAACGGCGCATGCGCGGGCCGCGTCTCACGCTTCCCTCTAGCAGGGCGCGCACCATTCATAAACAGCCGGCGCGCTCCCTGTCAGAAGGAAGCGCGAGACGCGGCCTCCAGCGATCAGAGCCGCTGTGGTTGGACGCCGCTTGTACGTGCATACCACAGCGCCTCCGAGCACTCTGATTGGACGAGCGCCTGTGTAGGAGCGTTGTGAGGTGAGTGTTTCTGGGCGTTCTGGGGGGGTTTCACACAGCGGGGCACTCCCGATCGGGGTGCCCCACCGAAGTGGACCAAAACCCAGGATAGTCAAAATCCTGGGTGTTAGTCCACTTTAAAAACAAAGTGGGAGCCACTGAGGGGCCACCTATACCCCCAAACTGAATAAAACTCCAGCCAAGCTTGTGGTTTATTCTCTAATGGAAGGAATAAAATCCAGGGTGACAGGTTTAGTCTATGAGGGGGAACAGATGTATTTTTCCTTCTATTAAAAAGGAAAGAAAAACAAGCCTGGCTGGATATTTTTGATGCCGGGTGTATAAATGACCTTTCCTCCCGCCATCCAGCACAATTATATGGATTTTTATCATTGGGCCATTATTAGTGATGGCGCTGCTTTAACCAGCGCCCCGATTTTGAATGCACTGGGGGTAGGCTAGTGGGAGACCTTGGAATCCTTTAGACGCCAGTATAGTGCCAAATGGGTTAAGGTCTGCTTTAAAGCAAACCTGAGAAATGTATAACACTGCTATACAGTCCCCCCCCCACATTATTTAAAAAGGTGCATGTGTGTAGAGCACCACAACTGACTAGTTATAAAAACAGGACCTACAGTATATTAAGGGGGAACAAAACCCAGATATTCAGACTCCTGTGCTTTGCTCCTAGTCCTACAGTATAGCGATTGGGACACCCTGCTGTGTGAAACTTCCCGTGACATCCATGTGCATGCGCTCCTCCATTTAGTGCCCTGTGTTGTGCATATTAATGAGCGACAAAACGCAGAATGTACGAAGATCAGCAAGCATCTCTGCTGCTGCGCCTACCATCAACGGCCATTCAGATAAGCCCGAGGTGGGATAGTGCAGCAGCCAGGGGGACGCTGCTACGGAAAAGTTTAAGATCAACCGGCGGATTCAATGAGGAAGACCACAACCCCACGAGTCTTCTAAACCTTAAAGTGGACCAACACCCAGGATTTTGACTATCCTGGGTGTTGGTCCACTTAGGTGGGGCACCCCGATCGGGGGTGCCCCGCTGTCTGAAACCCCCATCGCCGCAAAAACTCACCTCTCCCCGCTCCCACGTGACCTCGTCCGGCCAATGACAGCGCTCAGAGCAGCTCTGGTATGCGCGTCCAAAGCCGCTTGGACGCGCATACCAGAGCACTGTCATTGGCTGCGTCTCTCGCTTCCCTCTAACAGGGAGCGCTCCTGCGCCGGCCATTCACAAAACGGCCGGCGCGGGAGCGCGCCCTGCTAGAGGGAAGCGAGAGACGCGGCCGCGTCTCGCGCATGCGCCGTTGGATCGCCGGTAAGGTGAGGATTGTGGGCCTCCTGGGGGGTTCCTCCCTGCGGGACATCCCGATTTCGGATGCCCCGCGGGGAGGGATCTGATCGGTCCGGGAATCTTATAGATTTCCGGGCCGATCCCCCCTGGGTGTTGGTCCACTTTAAAGTGGACCAACACGCACCCCTGATCGGCCCGGGAATCTATAAGATTCCCGGACTGATCAGATCCCTCCCCGCGGGGCATCCGAAATCGGGATGTCCCGCGGGGTGAAACCCTCCAGAAAACCCCTAAAATCTTACCTTTTAGGCGACGGATAAGAAGCCGCCGCTTGTGAATGGCCGGCGCGGGCCCTGTAAGAGGGACGCGCGGGAGGCGGCGGCAGCGGCTTATCCGTCACTTGTCCGTCGCCTACAAAGGTAAGATTTTAGGGCTTTCTGGGGGGTTTCACACAGAGGGGCACCCCCTATTGGGGTGCCCCGTGGAAGTGGACCAACACCCAGGATAGTGAAAATCCTGGGTGTTGGTCCACTTTAAAAGGTTTATATGTTAAAGAGGCACAACCACCAGCTGAAGAGCTTAGTGTGCTACGAGTACCAACCAACCCCCCACCAAAAAAAAGACAAAAAAACAAAAACATCCCAACATCAGCCCATGATATATTGACATGACCACGCAGCCGGTTATCATTTGCCCAGCGCTATCAGGCATGTGGCTGAACACGCACCTGCTTGTCTGCAGCCTGTGAATATAGATTACACGTCACATAAACAACAAATTTCCAGGAAGACGAGCTGTGAAAAATCCAGAAAGAGCCGAGGCCCCACTTTCAGTTCCTTCAGACAGGACGCATGCACAATGGTAATGTGCTGTATGCTGATTTAGACTGCTGGAAAAAAAGTTTTAAGGGGTCAATATTTTAGGAATTTGGGTTAGCCTGTACTGGGGTACAGAATACAACTACACCTTGGCATTGGGCTAAGGAGAAGAGCTTACACTTTATTAGGGTATAAGGGAGGATACAGAAGGAGAAGAGCTTACACTCTATTAGGGTATAAGGGAGGATACAGGAGGAGAAGAGCTTACACTCTATTAGGGTATAAGGGAGGATACAGAAGGAGAAGAGCTTACAATCTATTGAGGTATAAGGGAGGATACAGAAGGAGAAGAGCTTACACTCTATTAGGGTATAATGGAGGATACAGGAGGAGAAGAGCTTACACTCTATTAGGGTATAAGGGAGGATACAGGAGGAGAAGAGCTTACAATCTATTAGGGTATAAGGGAGGATACAGGAGGAGAAGAGCTTACAATCTATTAGGGCATAAGGGAGGATACAGAAGGAGAAGAGCTTACACTCTATTAGGGTATAAGGGAGGATACAGGAGGAGAAAAGCTTACACTCTATTAGGGTATAAGGGAGGATACAGGAGGAGAAGAGCTTACACTCTATTGGGGTATAAGGGAGGATACAGGAGGAGAAAAGCTTACACTCTATTAGGGTATAAGGGAGGATACAGGAGGAGAAGAGCTTACAATCTATTAGGGTATAAGGGAGGATACAGGAGGAGAAAAGCTTACACTCTATTGGGGTATAAGGGAGGATACAGGAGGAGAAGAGATTACAATCTATTAGGGTTTAAAGTGGACCAACACCCAGGGGTGATTGGCCCGGGAATCTATAAGATTCCCGGGCCGATCACCTCCCTCACCGCGGGACATCCGAGATCGGGATGTCCCGCGGTGAGGGACCTCCCCCCAAAAACTCACCTGATCCCGCTCGCCCCACTAGGCGGGCGTGCGCACTGTCAAAGGGGCGCGCGGGAGGCGGCGGCGGACGTGCTGTCTTGTCCGCAGCTGTCACCCGCTTGTCCGTGGCTACGTGGGAGCGTGGAGAGGCGAGTTTTGGGGGGTTTTACACAGCGGGGTGCCCCCCTGAAGTGGACCAAAACCCAGGATAGTCAAAATCCTGGGTGTTGGTCCACTTTAAGGGAGGATACAGGAGGAGAAGAGCTTACAATCTATTAGGGGATAAAGGAGGATACAGAAGGAGAAGAGAAGAGCTTACAATCTATTAGGGTATAAGGGAGGATACAGAAGGAGAAGAGAAGAGCTTACAATCTATTAGGGTATAAGGGAGGATACAGAAGGAGAACAGCTTATACCGTTTAGTTTATATGCTCTTTTTCTGTATCCTACCATATACCCTAATAGATTGTAGGGGAGGATACAAAAGGAGAAGAGCTTAAAATAGATTAGGGTATAAAGGAGAAGGTGTTTACAGTTGGGCTATCAAGAATGAGAATATATATTATATATATATATATATATATATATATATATATATATATATATATATATATATATATATATATATAGAAAGAATGAATAAGGAAGGAGGTTACAGTATAACTGCAGTGCTGATGGACAATACATTAAGCCTGGGGGGTGCTTCATTGTAACTCCCTGCCCCTTACACCTGACCAGTCATATTACCAGCTCAGAGGTCAGAGTGGTCACCTCATTACCAACACAATAGGAGCGATTGTTGGTAGGAAGACAACTGATCTCATTGCCTTCTTATGTTGGCTTTGTAATTGGAGATATCTTCATCCCTCCTCTCCCCTGCAGGAGTTTCTGTTTAGTTTCCCGGACAGATTTTAAAAAGCAGATCAAAACTCTCGGGGGGCCAACCCTGGAATCTTAAAAAGACTCTGGGTACAGCCGCTTGCCTGTTCCCGGGGCATCCTATAGCAGGATGGTTCGCTGTGTGAAACCCCCCGGGTCGCTGGTAAACTCTTTTACTGCCGTTCCCAGTGAAGCAGATATGAAGATGATGTCTCCTCTCTCTTCAAGATGACCAAAAAAGTGGCAGGATGGGGGGGGGGGGATTTTTACAAGCGTATTTTTATTGCGGTTAGACAATGTGCGTTTTGTGGAAGCAGTTTCCACTGCAATCTGTTACCATTGGCAACCATGCAGTAAGCTCTACGAGAGAGAAGCGAGGCCTGTACAGACAGCACACTGCTGCTGGGCATGTGTAAGAGCGAGCTCCCTCCCCTCAGGACGGCCATAGCAGCAGTGTTCTGTGTGTACGGGGCTCCCTTCTCTGTAGTAGATCTTGGTGCACTGTTGCCAATGGCAACAGATGAACAAAACACATTTTATATCAAAGGGAAAAAAAAAAAATACTAGATAAGCGGAGCACCTTGAGGACATCAGAATTTGACAGTTTTTATTCTTGTGGGCCAAAATGATCAACAGTGGACTTACAAGTGGGTCCAAGAAGCCCCCCAAACATGACAGGTTCAGGTTTACCGGGGTGCCTTGCAAGCTGTCACCCTTTAAGGACCAAACATTTTCTTGTGTTATTGCCTGGTACATGTGAGGACAGACATGGGGGGGGGGGTTGGCACGGAGGATAAAGGCTGTTGACTTCATCAGTCCTATTTCATATTAGGATAAGCAGAGGAGGTCATTTTTTCCTTTTAATTATTGGGAGCAAGTGCCGCAAATAACCAGAGATCCAATTCAGGCACCGACCCAGGGGAGCGTCCCACAATCATCCAAATATCTCTGAATCGATTGGCAAGCGGTATAAATAGATGAATTGCCGTTACAGGAGGAGGACCTGCCGCTTATTGATTTTCATTAATCAGACCGACCAAAATGTATTTGGTTCATTACAGAGTATCATCAGTCATTAAACGGTAATACCCAAACAAGAGGAGCGCTGCACACTGCAACAAGTCTTCTGTGCACAAACATGCGAGGAGAAAGGCGAGGGTGGAGGCCGACTTTAAAGAGGAACACCACACAGGAATTTCAGTTTCCCATGTGTTGCACCTTTCAGGCGGGGCATCGCGCTGTGTGCATCAGCCCCAGTTCGCCCCTTTCCACTCACCTTACTGGCGTTGACACAGCGCAGGCACGTCCGAAACTGAGCGCCGCGCAGCAAAACCAGCGCGCTCCATTTCACTTGGCCCCCTTCGGCTCTGTCAGCAGCCGCCGAGAAGACCCCAGTGCGCCTGTCATTCAGAAAGGCCCGTAAGCTCACAGCTAAAGCTGAACAGGGATGCGCAAAGACGCAGCGAGGGCTATGGGAGCAGGTGAGTGAAACTGGCAATCCGGGGCACAGCAGGGCATCCCAATTTAGAAAGCCCAGGGAGTGGAACGCTGAGTCTTTTCGATTCCAGAGCCTCCGAAGTTCCCCTTAAAGAGGAACTTAAAATAGATTAAAACCCAGCTCTCCCCCCCCGGGCATCCAAAATCGGGTGCCCTGCTGTGTGAAACACCCCGGGTCGCCCCATTAACTCACCTTAGCTCCCACTGCAACGGCACATGTGCCGGCCGTAACAACATCCCCGCTATCCCTGTAGCAGGGCGCGTGCCCGCGGCAGCCATTTGTGAGTGGCCAACGCGGGCATGCTCCCTGTTAGGGTAAAGCGGGGGAAGCGGCCGCCAGTGCACTCGGAGCCGCTGGACTTAGATGCCTTCATAGACGGCGTGAAGTCAGCGGCTCCAAGCACACTGATTGGATGAGTGCCCGCGCACGCGCCGTAGGACCAGGAAGAGACGAGTTTCTTCAAGCGATCTGGGGGGTTCACACAGCAGAGCACCCCCAATCGAGATGCCCCGGGGAAAAGACCAAAAATGGTCAAAATCCTGGGTTTTGGTCCACTTTAAAGCAGAACAAAAGCCAGTGTGGCTGACCCTGAAGTCTAAGGACGCCCACTGTATGAATGCCCCCAATTCCCCTGTAACAGCTTAGCTTTTCATGGTCCAACGTCATATGCGCAGGCTCTCGTACAATCAGGAGCAGTTTGTGGCGAGTGAGGCATTCGGCAAACGGCTCTGATGCTCTTTAAAGTGGAGCAACACCCAGGGGTGATCGGCCCGGAAATCTATAAGATTCCCGGGCCGATCACCTCCCACCCCGCGGGACATCCGAGATCGGGATGTCCCGCGGGGTGAAACCCCAAAAAGATCTTACCTGATCCGCCGCCGCTTCCGCCGCCTCCCGCGCGCCCCTCCAGACGTGCGCGCGCCTGCCCTCTGTGAATGGCCGGCGGGGGCGCGCGCCGAGAGTGACGCGCGGGAGGCGGCGGAAGAGGCTTGTACGTTCCTGTCCCCCGCCTAGACGTTGGCGGGGATTGGCTGCGGCGTTCACGTGGGAGCGGGGAGAGGTGAGTTTTTTGGGGTTTCTGGGGGTTTTCACACCGAAGTGGACCAAAACCCAGGATAGTCAAAATCCTGGGTGTTGGTCCACTTTAACAGGGAGCGAGGGCGACTGCATCCCCGCATCTTTGGCGCTGTACGCGTGCTCCTGCCCCAGCCATTCAGATAGGCTATGACGGGAACACCGCTGGAAGAGGGGCAGCCACTTGCGCACCCCCTTGCAGACAGAGCAGTTTTCCTAGGACATAGGCACGGCAAACGGCACCGATTGTATGAGAGCCTGTTGGACCAGAAGGAGGAGAGTTTTACTGGGCAAAGTGGGGCGGCTGGAGATTGGAATTCACACAGCCGGGCACTGAACAAAGCTGAACAAAACCCACGAATTTGACTTTCACAGGTTTTGTCCCAGTCTCCCGTAGCATCCCGAGTTGGAATGCACCGCTGTTGTGAAACCCCACCAGAATATTGCATTTTACTCACCTCTACCTTGTTCCAACGGCATATGCGCGTGCTCTCCTCCAATGAGAGCCATCTGCTGCGACCGTCATTTGGCAAACGGCTCTCATTGACTAGAATGTGAAACGCGGTCTGCGAGCTCACGCAGGGGGATGCAGTGGCGCGCAGTTCCCATTCACAACAATGAAAGCCGTTTGCAGAATCGAGCCGGTTGGCCCTCGCTGGATGAGAGCCCGTTGGGGTGGGGGAAAGGCCAGAGCGTTTAAAGGCATTCCAGGGAGTTTCACACAGCAGGGCATCCCAATTTTGGATGGGGGGGGGGGGCAGTAGTGGGCTTTATTCCCCTTTAGAAACTTTTTATATAGGAAAATATTTGACTATACTTCTGCTGCTGTACAGGAGGATCAGGGTGGATTTGATTTAAATCTAACTGATTTAAATCACGATTTAAATCACTAGTCAGTAAGGCTTGATTTAAATCAGTGATTTAAATCAAAGTTTCTACCTAAACTAGTTTAACATGCAAGTAGATGAAGATTTTTAGAATCACTTTTTATATTACTTTTTTCTCCCCAGTTTAATGGGTTAATCATTCATATTTGGACACCACTGTTCTGTTGTACTTAGGAAGGAGAAAAATAATCCTGACCTTAATAACAATTTAAATAGATTTATTCAACTGAAACAATAACATTACAGCATAAGTTATTTGCTTAAACAAACATCCATGTTTTGTTAATTTGGCTAAACAAAATATTTATATATTTTAAGAAACGTAGACTGTCAGCCCAGCCGACACATGAAAAACTTAAATCCTACTGTCCCTGCCGTCCTCTGTAGCTCACTAGTCATAGGTTTGTAGAATAGGATTAAGGTCTTTTTCTCAACTCTGTTCATGTTGTAACATTTTTGCTGTGAAGAAGAGGCTGGGACCTCTGCGGAGTCCAATTCAGTTTTGAGAACTGCGTAAGTAAAGCGAGCGTCTGTGATAATATAGGAGAGAAAGTGCCCACTAATCCTACAGAAACCTCTGGAAGAGCATGGCATTGTGAATGTTACACATATACAGCCTTTATTCTACTGAGTTAAACAACTCGGCTTTATCTCATGATGGAAGAACCTTTGGATGGTAAAATATTTTCCTCAAAAAGCAGTTTATTGAAAAAAAATCCGATTTAAATCCAAAAAATCGGATTTAAATCCAAAAAATCCGATTTAAATCCAAAAAATCCGATTTAAATCCAAAAAATCCGATTTAAATCCAAAAAATCCGATTTAAATCCAGAAAATCCGATTTAAATCCAAAAAATCCGATTTAAATCCAAAAAATCCGATTTAAATCCAAAAAATCCGATTTAAATCCAAAAAATCCGATTTAAATCCAAAAAATCCGATTTAAATCCAAAAAATCCGATTTAAATAAAAAAAAAAAAATCCGATTTAAATCCAAAAAATCCGATTTAAATCCAAAAAATCCGATTTAAATCCAAAAAATCCGATTTAAATCCAAAAAATCCGATTTAAATCCAAAAAATCCGATTTAAATCCAAAAAATCCGATTTAAATCCAAAAAATCCGATTTAAATCCAAAAAATCCGATTTAAATCCAAAAAATCCGATTTAAATAAAAAAAAAAAAAATCGGATTTAAATCCAAAAAATCCGATTTAAATCCAAAAAATCCGATTTAAATCCAAAAAATCCGATTTAAATCCAAAAAATCCGATTTAAATCCAAAAAATCCGATTTAAATCCAAAAAATCCGATTTAAATAAAAAAAAAAATCAGATTTTTTTTGATTTTTTTAAAAAAAACATTGATTTTTATCCACCCTGAGGAGGATGGAGAAGCTGCACAGTGTTCTCATGCCTCCCAGCCTCACATCTACAACCCGGCGACACGAGTTAGGCCATGTCACTGAATCACTTCAGCCTCACCCTATACAATGTAATACATGTGACTACACCCCAATAACTAGACAATTATATGTGTATATACACACACACACCAGCAGCACCACCCAGATTAAATCAAATCCTATTACACTGAAGCCAGAATAAATGTAACCAGCGTCATCACCTTCATCTAAACGTGGCACTTCCGCTAGTGGCAACATACCAGTTACCTTGAGTATGTCCTATACACCACATGGACAGTTCCCCAGACCTGTATGTAGAGGTGGAAAATTGAACACCCAAAACGTAATTGCATTCAAAGTAAGGATGTGTTTAATGCTGGTAAATAATATACATGGAATAACTAGTAATATTACATACAACAATATTTACAGATATACGACAATACACTATATACAAAGTGCAGACCGCAAGAGCATAAAGGTATCCCGCATTTACTAGGAATCATTGCTCATATGAAGCATAGGCATAAAGGCTAGATAGCATAGTGAAAAAAGCTGAATGATTTAAATTGCTCAGGGCAACGAGTCCATAATCATCCAGGCTGAGAAGCAATAACAAGAACAACTTAGAGGCCGATTCATCAATAGCGCCAGGTAGCGACAGATGAGCGACTGTAGCGTGATTTTTTCAGCGCCAGCCAGTATTCGCTGTGCTTGGCCGGCATTAGCTTGATGACAGCGACTCAGTCGGTGTGCGGTAATGTTGAATACGGGCTGGGGGGTCGCTGTTTCACAGGTCCAGCGTTGTATGTGAGCGCCTGACAACGAATGGCCAGAGCGAACGGCTAGCTTCATATTCATCAAAAAAATCACGCTCCGAATGTGCTGTCGCTGTCCATTCCTTGTTTAAACCCCAGAGCGCTGGCGGCGATCTGTATTAACTAGTTTTTAACCCCTAAACAACCATATTTTTTGAATGTAACATTATACATGTTTTTAGAATCATTTTGTTATATGAATACATTAATCTCAGACCTGTTTGATCAATTCTGCACATATTTTTTTTTTTTACTTAAAAATAAATCCTAACATTGCAGAAGTGGTCTCCGATTTTTTGACATTAAAAAAATTTAAAAAAAAATTACCAATTAATCATGAATAATTATAGATTGCTCCATTGAAATGCATTGGACATCGCCAGGGAGCGACAGCTCATACCTGGCGCTGTGAGGGAATTTGCAGCGGCGCTGTTCGGTCCAGGCGGCTTCATGATGAATCCCGCGCTAGCCGTCGCTCTCGCCGGCGCTAGCCTCATTTTGCTTGATAAATGCGTCATTGTGACCGCCGCCGGGGCGTACTTGAGTCGGTAGTCGCCGTTAGCTGCCGCTACCTGGCGCTCGTCAGACACTACCTGGCGCTATCGCTTGATGAATAAGGGCATTAATAGCAAAACACTTACTAAAGCGAGCAACAAGGCTGCGATACCGGGTGGACCAAAAAAACTCGACGTTTCGACTGATAAACAGTCTTTATCAATCTGCATAGAGTGGATGCACAAGGAATCTTAGAACGTTTATTTCTCATTAACCTTTTACTCATTATAAGTGTGCTACTACCTTTAATTAACACGGTTCTCCAGACCAACAGCATATTGATGCGGGAGGAATAATTGCTGGAGTGCGGCACATCATGAGTAATTCTGCTAAACTCGCTGCAACAGAATCCAATGAAATATTACAGAAGTCCTTCCAAAATCCATCCTTGAGTCCTGAAACCAGTTGCGTTTCATGCGTTGGTAGAGATCCAGGTAGGTAATAATCGCTACTGTGGTGCAATGGTTCTCAATTACTCCAGGACTCCCATCCTCAGGAGAGGACCAGTAATACAGCTTACCAAAATAAGTAGGTCCCAGGCCCTTTAGCACTTTTAAAGTGATCCAAAACCCAGAAGAAGTTTATTGGCCATTTCTATCCCCAGCCCAGAGCCCCAAAACAGACCGCGTTTTTTTTTTTTTACTAAAGCTTTTGCCTAATATGCATAACAAACTGGATGCAGTCAGCCATATTGATCCCTGGCCGAGCAGTCCCACCCTCAGCGATGATACAGTCAGTTACAGTATACACAGCTCAGTATTGGGGAGCACTTCACCCCCAACTGCCATTATGTGTATAGTTCAATTCAGACAGGCCGGGGGCGGGAGTTCGTCCGAAGGGCAGGAGCAGTTGGCTGATCATATGCACGACAAAATGCTCCGATCAGACAAGTCTATAAGACTGGGAAGTATGTTTAGGGTGATTATTGGCTTAACACAGTGGGGCATCACAAAATGGGATGCCCAAGAGGGCAAGAAAGAAAAAAAAATATAGGATAGTAAAAATCCTAGGTTTTGTTTGGCTTTAAAGTGGACCAAAACCCGGGATTTTCACTATCCCAGACTTTAGTCTTTCCTTACTGTGTGATAGCCCCCAGGTCACCGAGTCCACTTACCTCTTCTCGGGCCCACGCTGCATAGATAAGCTGGGTTGAATCCAAGACGCACTTGTGAGTGCCGCGCACAGCTGAGGAGGGAAGACCGTGATGTCGGCACTAATAGTGTATGCTCTATGGGCTTGAAGGAAAAGGAGAGTTTACAGCAGGGGTCCTCAAACCTCCACCTCGAGGGCTGAGACGGGTCCTCAAACCTCCACCTCGAGGGCTGAGACGGGTCCTCAAACCTCCACCTCGAGGGCTGAGACGGGTCCTCAAACCTCCACCTCGAGGGCTGAGACGGGTCCTCAAACCTCCACCTCGAGGGCTGAGACGGGTCCTCAAACCTCCACCTCGAGGGCTGAGACGGGTCCTCAAACCTCCACCTCGAGGGCTGAGACGGGTCCTCAAACCTCCACCTCGAGGGCTGAGACGGGTCCTCAAACCTCCACCTCGAGGGCTGAGACGGGTCCTCAAACCTCCACCTCGAGGGCTGAGACGGGTCCTCAAACCTCCACCTCGAGGGCTGAGACGGGTCCTCAAACCTCCACCTCGAGGGCTGAGACGGGTCCTCAAACCTCCACCTCGAGGGCTGAGACGGGTCCTCAAACCTCCACCTCGAGGGCTGAGACGGGTCCTCAAACCTCCACCTCGAGGGCTGAGACGGGTCCTCAAACCTCCACCTCGAGGGCTGAGACGGGTCCTCAAACCTCCACCTCGAGGGCTGAGACGGGTCCTCAAACCTCCACCTCGAGGGCTGAGACGGGTCCTCAAACCTCCACCTCGAGGGCTGAGACGGGTCCTCAAACTTCCACCTCGAGGGCTGAGACGGGTCCTCAAACTTCCACCTCGAGGGCTGAGACGGGTCCTCAAACTTCCACCTCGAGGGCTGAGACGGGTCCTCAAACTTCCACCTCGAGGGCTGAGACGGGTCCTCAAACTTCCACCTCGAGGGCTGAGACGGGTCCTCAAACTTCCACCTCGAGGGCTGAGACGGGTCCTCAAACTTCCACCTCGAGGGCTGAGACGGGTCCTCAAACTTCCACCTCGAGGGCTGAGACGGGTCCTCAAACTTCCACCTCGAGGGCTGAGACGGGTCCTCAAACTTCCACCTCGAGGGCTGAGACGGGTCCTCAAACTTCCACCTCGAGGGCTGAGACGGGTCCTCAAACTTCCACCTTGAGGGCTGAGACGGGTCCTCAAACTTCCACCTTGAGGGCTGAGACGGGTCCTCAAACTTCCACCTTTGAGGGCTGAGACGGGTCCTCAAACTTCCACCTTGAGGGCTGAGACGGGTCCTCAAACTTCCACCTTGAGGGCTGAGACGGGTCCTCAAACTTCCACCTTGAGGGCTGAGACGGGTCCTCAAACTTCCACCTTTGAGGGCTGAGACGGGTCCTCAAACTTCCACCTTGAGGGCTGAGACGGGTCCTCAAACTTCCACCTTGAGGGCTGAGACGGGTCCTCAAACTTCCACCTTGAGGGCTGAGACGGGTCCTCAAACTTCCACCTTGAGGGCTGAGACGGGTCCTCAAACTTCCACCTTGAGGGCTGAGACGGGTCCTCAAACTTCCACCTTGAGGGCTGAGACGGGTCAAGTTTTGCAGCTCTCCACACTACTCCACAGGTGAATTAACTGGTGCTCAGAAAGAGCTATAGCCCTAATTATTACATCTGTGCATCAGCATAGAGAGCTGCAAAACCTGGCCTGTCTCGGCCCTTGAGGAGGAAGTTTGAGGACTACTGGTTTACAGCAAGCCCCGGGGGGGTTCACACAGCAGGCATCCCAATTTGGGATGCCTGTGGGAGGGAGTACACCTACCCTGGAGTTTCAGACTCCACTCTAAACTCCAGACTTGTAAGCTAGGAACCCAACCTGACTAATACTGAGGATTCCTAATGGGAGCAAACTGCCCTCCCCCATGTTTCCAAAAGCCAGTGGAAAGCAGATCTGTTCCATGGCCTCCAGGAAGGATTATGCTAAAACACCTTTTACAGGATGTCCGTGACGGCTCAATTCATATGCAAAGGCCGGGCAGAGGAGAGGCAGTCTGAACCTGAATAGACGAGCTGGCTGGTCGCCCAAGCTTCACCCATCAGCATGAGGAGCACCTATTATTCACCATGTATGACACCTGAGGAAGTAACAGGTAGATTATTGAAGGGTGTTACCAGGAAGAAAAAAAAAAAAAAAACCCTTCAAGTTTTGAAAGCCTGCATCTCAGCTGACAGATTTATTTAGGTTCCCTCAGTCGCCGAGCAACAGGTTTTTCTTCCCTCAGCTAGGCCAGAAGATAAAACTCATCCTAAACATTTCCCTAATAAAAATAAAAGCAGGCTACAAAACGCACACTCCTGCCCGCCACTGTCCTGCAGACACAGAGTCGGTACACGCTGTACTCGCGGCACTCGCGCCACATCACAGGTTCTCATTAATCTCAAGCTTAGAGGATGCTGCGCAGCACAATTAATTTAAAGAGGAACATCACATTCATTTCACTTTCCTGCGTGTGGTTTCGATCTGTGGGGGAATCCTCAATTTGGATGCCCTGATGTGTGTATCCCCCAAGGTCACCCGATTCACTCACCTTCCTGCCATTCCCACGAGCCGCATCCACAGCTTCTATCTGTGGCGCGCCTGCACCGCCTATTCAGAAACGCCAGGCGTGTGCACGGCTTGGGGCGTGTGGGGATGTGGCAGTGGCGCCGAGGGCTCTGGGATCAAGTGAGTGGATCCCAATTCGGGATGCCCAAAGGAGGAGAACACAGACGGCCCTGTACGAAGTACTAAACTAGCTCAGCACCTTGAGGGCATCATTCTGGCACACAAATAGCAGTTCACTGTCAGCAGTCAATTAAACCAGACCTTCAGCATGATTTAAAGTGGACCAACACCCGACGCTGATCGGCCCGGGAATCTATAAGATTCCCGGGCCAATCAGCTCCCTGCCTGCGGGGCAACCCGATCGGGGGTGCCCCACTGTGTGAAACCCCCCAGGACGCCCGCAAATCCTACCTGTTCCTCGTTCCAACGGCGCATGCGCGGGCTGCCGCCGCCTCTCACGCATTCCTCTAGCAGGGCGCGCACCCGCGCCGGCCATTTGTGAATGTAAGAGGGACGCGCGAGAGGCGGCGGGCGCTCTCACCTTGTCCGTTGGCGGTGATTGCTGGAGCGAGTCATCGGGGTGCCCCGCGGAAGTGGACCAACACCCAGGATAGTGAAAATCCCGGGTGTTGGTCCACTTTAATGAAAAGCCCAAACCCTAAAAAAAACTATTCCCCCAGCTTCTAAAATTAATACATTTAAGTTTTTAGTCACTTATTTATTCTTTCCCCCACTGGGCTGCAACTCTGTTCAGGACTCTAGGATACTGGCGCCACCATCTTGCCTCAGAAGCATCACATACTGAGGAGAGGAGAGCAGGATAAAGTGCAGGGGCGGGTTATAGCTGTGCTTTGCGCAGACAGAGCAGAGCAGGGGTCAGGGCGATCCCAGAATGCAGAGCGACACAGTCAGTAGACACTTCCTGTTTACAGGCTGCCTGACGATCCATGAACCGCCATCTTGGATGTTTAAAGGCTCATAACATGCAGTAGACGCAGGTAGGATGATTTTTAATGTGAGCAATCTGTATGTACAGGGTGTGGGAAACATAAGAGATGCTCTTATTCAGGGTGAAGGTCCGCTTTAAATCTATGTCCCCACCGAGAACAGCAATTGGCTGCCGGAGGTCTCATGGGTCTGGAGGCATCTTAGGTGGCGATGCCCCCACCCCCATATATTCCAGCGAAATCCAGAGAACCTAGGCCCCAGAAACAAACCTCTGACCGTCAGTCAACCGCTATGGCCCTGCCGGGGACAGTAATTGGCCGCAGGTGGTCATGTGACTACAGAACTCAGAAGAGGAACACGGAAGATGTTTTAGGGGTTGTTATGTGCAGATCGAATTCTAAGGCCACCACTGGCCTGTCCGCTCCGAAAGGAGGCAGCTTTCAGGCATCCCATCATGCATACCCTGCATAAATCATGAAGGCGCACAGCAAACAAAACGCGTGCTAAAAGCCTCCATGCCAAGCCACGCATTGTTCATTAGAGACCAGTGAACAGAGGAAGGATAATGCACAGACAATGAAAGCACTGCGGCGGTTCTGCAGGGAGCCCCACATTGGAGAGAAAAGAAATCTCCGGCGTCCCTGCATGTCGCCCCACTTGAAAAATGCACATCTACAGGGTATGAAGCCGCCCCAGGGCAGAGGAGATCTTGTCTCGAGAACTCAAACTGTTACATCCTCTCAGGTTACAGCATCAGTGAGATTTCTCACCACAACTTAGACAGCTGCATACTGTACTGGGGGGGGGGGGGTTGTAGGGTCTCTTGGCCAGCATTAAGGAAGTAGGGAGGGAGTTGGGGGCTGGAGGGACTCAGGAATTCAACACTGAGCTCAGCCCCCACATGCAAAGATTTAGGCGGCCCACCCACAGGCTGACACATGTTGCGGAAACCCAAATATATAGAATAGATTTACAGCAGGCCTCATTCAGGCGCACCTAAACCACCCACCTCCACAGCATTCCAATACCGGAAGCTTGTCCGTCCCGTCATGAAATCAGTGGTCCCAGAGCTCCTAACACGGTCAGGATTTTCACTATCCCGAGAGACTACCTACTGTAGAGAGTTTGCTGTGGCCTGTAAGGGAGCAGGTTGCTCCAAGTGGGCCGAAACCAGGAATGTCCCTATCCTACCCCCGACTGGACGAACAGCGGGGGAATCCCAAACCGGGTTGCCCCAGGAGGAGGGACCAAAACCCAGCAGAGTGAAAATTGATCCACTGCATATCACCTGGCAAACCTCAATGACCTCCAAATCTGTTTAAAAAAAAAAAAAGTCAAGGTGCCTCCGTAGTCCTATCTCTGATCTAGGAGTGCCCCCAAAGTGACATACAATGTAATGGATAAATACTGAGGTTGCCCTATGACAGGGGTACTCAAGAACTTTTAGTAGAGGTCCGTTAATCGTGGCCTGCGGCAGGTTGAAGGTCCGGGGGGCTTCAACCTGCCGTTTCTGCCCGGAGGATATTAAACAGGGCACATGCAGAACATCTATCAGTGAGCGCCGCTCAGCCTCCTGCGATCGAAGCAGGGAACTGAGCCGGCGTCCTTTCCACAACGAACCCCGCCTGCTGTATTACTGTCATCCCGCCCCGCCCACTTTCTTTCCTTCTGCCCCTCCCACTGTCTTTCCTCCCTCCCGCCCACCGGCCCCGCTCGCTGTCTCTCCTCCCGGCTTGACGCCTGCCTGCTGTGTATCCTCCGGCACGCCTACCCCGCCAACTGTCTCTTCTCACTCCCCCGCTGTCCTTCCTATCGGCTGCCTGCCCCGCCCACTGTGCATCGCGCGCTGTCTTTCTCAAGCACGCGCCGTCTCTCCTCCCGGCCGCCTGCCCCGCCCACTGTGCCTCGGCCTCTGTCATTTCTCCCGGCCGGCCATGGGGTCCGGAGAGCAAGCGGCCGCGGTCCGTTTTCGCGGGTTGAATACCCCTGCCCTGTAACCTCAAGTGTAGCACATTGGGGGCGGTCAAAAATTCAGACATATGGAACACCATAAAAGAAAGGATCTCCTAGATCTGGGGTTGACAAAAGTAGGAGGCCAGTAATAGTTTAGGTCCACTTCAAGACTCCAGACTTCACCCTTAGGGCAGGTTTACGTTCTGTTAGCGGGCAGAGGTTAGTAAATATACTTGGAAATCAATAATACTGATGAATGAAAGTGGCGCCATAACTTGACACACAAGCCAGGGACAACTGACCCCAACTGACCTGGGGTTGCATCTATTTGCATAAATTGTCAGATCAGGGGCGGAATTTAAAACTAAAAGTGCGACATTAAGATTGAATGGTGTGTGCAAAACCAGACATTAAAAGTGGACCAAAACACTGGCTTTATTCATTTCCTCAGATCTGGGATGCCCCACTGAAGGAAACTCCCGGGGATCACGGGTATATGCCCCCGCTGGCAATCCCACAGCACATGCTCAGGCCCCCTATTCAATCAGCGCTCTATTACATGCATTCTTATGACAGCAGAACCTGGCATAAGGGGTGATAAGCAGCCGCAACTCCGCGTTTCTGTCTGGCCTGAGGCAGGCTCCAGAGATGGATGAATAGGGGGGTTAGGTCCTCATTAAAGTGGAACGAAAGCCTGGTAATGGTTTTAGAGCCTAATAGACTCCAAGGCTGGATTCCAACTGTTCTTTGGGGGGCACTCCCGATTTTGGACCCCCTGCTTTGTGGAACCCCCTGGGTCACCTGCATACACCGCTCGCATATTTATCCCACATAACATACAGTATGCGTAGGCCTCCGGTGGCACCCCCAGCACTCCTTTGGCTGAGATTTGCACCTGACACCAGTATCCGGCCCTTTGATAATATAAAATAGATTGGCAGTAATTAATTTAATTTACAGTGCAATCTATTGTGATCGAAATAGAGACCGCACATGTACCATGAGAAAGTGGAGGAAGATAAAACAGAAGATTTGGGGGATTTCACACAGGCATCCCAAATCGGGACACCCCTGTAATGCAGACTAAAACCCAGGCAAGTTAAATTCTTGGGTTTTTAGGCAACAGAAACCAGGAGATTATTTCCTCATTACCAGGGCATGCCGGTTTGGGTTTGCCCTGCTGTACCCCTGGGAATGCAACCCGGAAAGCGTGCGCTTTATTTACCTTTCCTATCTGATCTGACGTCAGGTCTGCTAAAGAAGCTATGAGTAGAGCACCAGCGCCCCCACTTGCCGCACATGCACCTTGGGTTGGTCAAAAAGCTTAGTAAACGCGATCCAAGGACGTGCACGGCGGGGCATCTCAAATCAGAGCAGCCTAGAAAAAGCTGAATGGAGCACAAGCTGCCGATTGGCCAGCGACCCAATCGATTGCCGCAAATCAGGGTGGATTTGATTTAAATCTAACTGATTTAAATCACAATTTAAAATCACGATTTAAAATCACTAGTCAGTAAGGCTTGATTTAAATCAGTGATTTAAATCAAAGTTTCTACCTAAACTAGTTCTTCCTATTTTAACATGCAAGTAGATGAAGATTTTTAGAATCACTTTTTATATTACTTTTTTCTCCCCAGTTTAATGGGTTAATCATTCATATTTGGACACCACTGTTCTGTTGTACTTAGGAAGGAGAAAAATAATCCTGACCTTAATAACAATTTAAATAGATTTATTCAACTGAAACAATAACATTACAGCATAAGTTTTGCTTAAACAAACATCCATGTTTTGTTAACTAATTTGGCTAAACAATATATATATATATTTTAAGAAACTTAGACTGTCAGCCCAGCCGACACATGAAAAACTTAAATCCTACTGTCCCTGCTGTCCTCTGTAGCTCACTAGTCATAGGTTTGTAGAACAATAGGATTAAGGTCTTTTTCTCAACTCTGTTCATGTTGTAACATTTTTGCTGTGAAGAAGAGGCTGGGACCTCTGCGGAGTCAAATTCAGTTTTGAGAACTGCGTAAGTAAAGCGAGCGTCTGTGATAATATAGGAGAGAAACTGCCCACTAATCCTACAGAAACCTCTGGAAGAGCATGGCATTGTGAATGTTACACATATACAGCCTTTATTCTACTGAGTTAAACAACTCAGCTTTATCTCATGATGGAAGAACCTTTGGATGGTAAAATATTTTCCTCAAAAAGCAGTTTATTGAAAAAAAATCCGATTTAAATCAAAAAAATCCGGTTTAATTAAAAAAAATCCGATTTTTTTGATTTTTTAAAAAAAAAAACATTGATTTTTATCCACCCTGCCGCAAATGCAATGGGGTATTCACACAGTGGGGCAAATCAGAGGATTTAAAGCGGAACGAAAGCTGAAAATGTGACTTTCCCAGGTTTTGTTTTGTGCTGGGCTGTCCCGCTTTGTGAACCACTCCCCCAGAAAGCACAGTAAAACTCACCTCTTCTCTCTCACGACGACACACGGGCTCTCGTCCAATAAGAGCCCTTTGCTGGGTTTTGTTTCCTTTCGGCAAAGGGTTCTGATTGAAATCAATGAGGAACACGCGTCGCCATATTCCCGTAGTGGCTCTGATTGGCTGTTTGCCGAATATTAATATGCATAGCAAGTGGCTCCGATTGGCCGTTTGCTGAACATTAATATGCACAGCAAATCGCGACTCCACGATTGGACGACAGTACAGTAGGGCCGGGAAGAGGCGAGTTTTACTGGGCAATCACACAGTGGGGCATCCCGGCACAAACCAATCCAGGGTTTTGTTCCTCTTCAAGCATTGGCCGACTTGCAACTTTTCTAACCTACTCCCTCATAATAGCAGAGAGCCCTGCATTAGATACTCACCTCCCCCCCATCAGAGCTCCAGACAATGGGGGACAGGAAATAGCTGTGCACACACACACACAAAAGCTGCACCTCCACCAATAGGGGACATTCTTTACTGCAGTGCACCGTTACGTCCTGTCATACGGAGTTCCCTGCCATCTAATCGAGCTTTAGCTATAGACGCATCCCAAATAAGGATGCCCCCGGGGACCCCCAATTCACTTTTGACTAGAGGTCTGCTTTAAGAAAAACTCCTCTGTACGGAGACCCCCCCCCCCCCTCCCCTCCAATTATGGAGCACGGGAAGCTGCTAAAGAAACAGTGCGGAGATCCTGGCGCAGGCCGCACACTGCAGAGCCGGCCAATGTCACAGCCGGCGTCTGACCGCAGAGCATCCCCAGCACACACGGAGCCCAGAAGCTTCATCTATTAACCCACGTGTGGCTGACCCAACAGTGCAGAGCGTCCAAGATACCGCAGAGCATCGACTCGTCCTTGGCCTGCAGGAACCGAATTCAGTAAGGACAACTACTCGGAGGGCATCCCGAGCGTTCACACCGCCGAGCAGAAGCCTCATCTGTTAACCTCTGTGTGGCTGAACAAGCAACGCCAGGGAGCCCGACACTCCGCAGAGCATCCCAACACCGCAGAGCATTGACTCGTCCTTGGCCTGCAGAAACCTCATTCAGTAAGGAGAACTACTCACAGAGCATCCCAAAAACACACCACTGAGCAGAAGCCTCATCAGTTAACCCGTGTGGCTGACACTATGGTGACACTATGGAGCCCGACACCCCGTTTGACACCAACAGCACAGAGCATCCCGAACACACACACACACCACTGAGCAAAACCCTCATCTGTTAACCCCTGTGTGGCTGACAACAGCACAGAGCATCACATGAGGCTCCCCTGCAACACCCCTGCATGGCTGACCCAGCAGCACAGAGCTATGGAGCCCGACACCCCGCAGAGTATCCCAAACACACACACCACCGAGCAGAACCCTCATCTGTTTAACCAACAGCACAGAGCATCCCGAACACACACACCACTGAGCAGAACCCTTATCTGTTAACCCGTGTGGCTGACACTATGGAGTCCGACACCCCATAGAACATCCCAAACACACCACCGAGCTGAGCAGCCTCATCTGTTAACTCCTGTGCAGCTGATCCAGCAGCGATATGGAGCCAGACACCCCGCAGAGTATCCCGAACACACGCACACCACCGAGCAGAACCCTTATCTGTTTAACCTACAGCACAGAGCATCCCGAACACACACACACCACCGAGCAGGAGCCTCATCTGTTAACCCCTGTGTGGCTGACAACAGCAGCGCAGAGCTATGGAGCCCGACACCCCGTAGAACATCCCAAACACACCACGAGCTGAGCAGCCTCATCTGTTAACTCCTGTGCAGCTGATCCAGCAGCGCTATGGAGCCCGACACCCCGCAGAGTATCCCGAACACACACACACCACCGAGCAGAACCCTTATCTGTTAACCCCTGTGTGGCTGACACAACAGCACAGAGCATCACATGAGCAGGGGGCTCCCCGTAACACCCCTGCATGGCTGACCCAGCAGCGCAGAGCTATGGAGCCAGACACCCCACAGAGCATCCCAAACAGACACACCACCGAGCAGACGCCTCATCTGTTAACCCCTGTGTGGCAGAGCATCGAGCAACTCGTCCCTGGCCGGCAGAACCCACCAACCCCTCGTGTTACCCCTACAAGAATAGCCGCAGAGCTGAATCCATGTGCAACCCCCCCGCAGAGCATCGCTCAACCCGCATAACCTTGTGTCCCCTGTAGCTAAGAGCACCCCCCCAGAACCAAAAACAAATAAAAATCTATTTTGCAATGTAACTTGGTGCCCTCTTTAAATGCAGGCCATTAACCCCCCCCCCCTTCATCTGCAGAGCATCGCTTACCCACATTAACTCCTTACTGCTCCAGCTGCAGAGCATGGTTTACCCACATTCACCCCTTGTGCCCCATTTAACTACAGACTATCACCCCTGGGACATTTGTGTGACTACAGAACATCTCACATTAACCTCTTGTGTGTTCTGTAACTGCAGACTATCACCCCAGTAGGGCTCCAGGACATTGTTTACCCAAATTACCCCCTTGTGCCCCATTTAACTACAGACCATCGCCCCCTGAGCATCATCTCCACAAAGCAAGCCCGCTCCCTGTCAACTGCAAGAGCCTCACTCATCTGGCATAACCCAGAAGCGTCCCCTTTAACTGCAAAGCATCAGCCCAACGCTCATCCAAAGTCACCCTGTGACCCCTCAAGGCTGCAGAGCATCTCCCACCCAGAGTAACGTCTTAGTGCATCCCTCAGCCAAACTAACCCATTTCTGTTCCCCTTTAACAGCAGACTAGTTTGCAGACAATTTAACCCCTTGTATCCTAGACTCCCATGTGTTCCCTCCAAGAATATCATACAAATTAACCCCTTGTATCCTAGACGATGACCCTCATGTGTCCCCTCACCCTGCAGAGCATCTCTCATGCAATTTAACCCCTTGCATCCTAGAATATGACCCTCCCATGTCTCTGATCACCCCTGCAGAGCATCTCTCACAATTTAACCCCTTTTATCCTAGACTATGACCCCCATGTGTCCCCTCACCCTGCAGAGCATCTCTCATGCAATTTAACCCCTTGCATCCTAGAATATGACCCTCCCATGTCTCTGATCACCCCTGCAGAGCATCTCTCACAATTTAACCCCTTTTATCCTAGACTATGACCCCCTTGTGTCCCCTCAGCCTGCAGGGCATCTCATACAAATTAACCCCTTGTCTCTCTCGCCTGTCATAACCTTGTGTTTCCAGCAACTGAAGAGCATCCCCCCCAAATCCTGGTTAACCCCTTGTATCCTAGACTATCCCCCTCCCATGTGACCCTCAGCCTTCAGAGTATCTCTCACACAAGTTTAAGCCCCCTTGTGTTCCATCCAGATTAACCCCCTAGTGTCCCAGACTATCACCCCCTCCCATGTGACTCATTACCCTGCAGAGCATCTCTCATACAAATAAACCCCTTGTGTTCCAAACTATCTCCCTCCCCTGCGAGTCTCTTCATCCTGCAGAGCATCTCTCATACAAATTAATGCATTGTGTTCCACACTATCGCCCTCCCATGTGACCCCTTATCCTCCCATGTGACCCCTTATCCTGCAGAGCATCTCTCACACAAGTTAACCCCCCCTTTGTGTCCCATCCACATTAACCCCTTTTATCCTAGACTACCACCCCCTCACAGGGCAGAGAATCTTTTACAAATTATCCCATTGGGTCTTATCCAGATTAACCCATTGTGTCCCAGACTGACCCCCCCATGTGACCCCCTCACCCTGCAGAGCACCTCATACAAATTAAGTCCTTAAGTCTCACCCAGATTAACCCCTTGTGTTCCATACCGTCAACCCTCCCATGTGACCCCCTCACCCTACACAGCATCTCATACAAATCAACCCATGTGTCCCATTCACATTAACCCCTTGTATCCCAAACCATCACCCTCCTATGTGACCCCCATCACCCTGCAGAGCATCTATTATACAAATTAACCCCGTGTATCCCAGAATAACACCCCCCTATGAGTCCCCTCACCCTGCAAGGCATCTCATACAAATTAACCCCTTGTGTTCCACACTATCAACCTCCCATGTGACCCCTCAAGCTGCAGAGCATCTCATTTAACCCCCCTCGTGTCCCATCCACATTAACCCCTTGTACCCTAAACTATCACCTCAATCTGCAGAGCGCCTCATACAAATTAACCCCTTAGGTCTCATCCAGATTAACCCATTGTGTCCCAGACTATCACCCTCCCATGTGACCTCTAATTCTGCAGAGCATTTCTCACACAAGTTAACCCCCCTTGTGTCCCATCCACATTAACCCCTTGTGTCCAAGACTAGACTATCGCCCTCCCATGTGACCCCTCACCCTACAGAGCATCTCATACAAATTAACCCCTTGTGTCCCAGACTATCACCCTCCCATGTGACCACTCACCCTACAGAGCATCTCATACAAATTAACCCCTTGTGTCCCAGACTATCGCCCTCCCATGTGACCCCTCACCCTACAGAGCATCTCATACAAATTAACCCCTTGTGTCCCAGACTATCACCCTCCTCCCATGTGACCCCTCACCCTACAGAGCATCTCATACAAATTAACCCCTTGTGTCCCAGACTAGACTATCGCCCTCCCATGTGACCCCTCACCCTACAGAGCATCTCATACAAATTAACCCCTTGTGTCCCAGACTAGACTATCGCCCTCCCATGTGACCTCTCACCCTACAGAGCATCTATCATACAAATAAACCCCTTGTGGGCCACACTATCACCCCTCAAACTGCAGAGTCACCGTCCCGCCTGCAGAGCATCTCCCCCCTCCTCAGTCACCGCACAGAAGTTGCGCAGAGTGAGACTTCCCGCCGCAGAGCTCCACCAATCACACGATATCCGGGTCCCCATAAGTACATAAAGAGTGCGGTAAGCGATGCGGCGCTCACCTGTCCCCCTGCGCCGCTCGTCTCCCGCCTGCTTCTCTCACACAGCGCTCTGCCGCCTCACAGCCGGCTCCGCTTCATATCCCTCCGCCCCGCCTCTCCGCCTGACGTCACCAAACCCGGCAGTCCGGAGACCCCTAGCGGCCGCCTGGCGGCACTGCGCCTGCTGACAGCGGGTTACAGCGGACCTTCACTCTGAATAAGAGTCTATCTTATATGTTTCCCACACCCTGTACATACAGATTGCCCACATTAATCCGGACTCTCACCCTGAATAAGAGTCTATCTTATATGTTTCCCCCTCCCTGTACATACAGATTGCCCACATTAATCTGGACCTTCACTCTGAATAAGAGCCTATCTTATATGTTTCCCACACCCTGTACATACAGATTGCCCACATTAATCTGGACCTTCACTCTGAATAAGAGCCTATCTTATATGTTTCCCACACCCTGTACATACAGATTGCCCACATTAATCTGGACCTTCACTCTGAATAAGAGCCTATCTTATATGTTTCCCCCCCCCCTGTACATACAGATTGCTCACATTAAAAATCATCCTACCTGCATCTACTGCATGTTATGAGCCTTTAAACATCCAAGATGGCGGCTCATGGGACATCAGGCAGCCTGCAAACAGGAAGTGTCTTTTGACTGTGCTGCTCTGCATTCTGGGATTGCTGACCTTTTCCTGACCCCAGCTCTGCTCTGTCTGAGCAAAGCACAGCTATAACCCCGCCCCCTGTATTTTATCCCGCTCTCCTCTCCACAGTAAGTGTGATGCTTCTGAGTCAAGATGGCGGCGCCCGTATCCTAAAGTCCTGAACAGAGTTGTAGCCCAGTGGGGGAAAGAATAAAGTGACTAAAAACTTAAAATATATTAATTTTAGATGCTGGGGAATCGTTTTTTAAGGGTTTGGGCTTTTCAATAAATCATGGTGAAGGTCCGGTTTAATATCTCATATATGATATTTATTTTTATATTTGGTAATTAGAGGCTTCCTCCAATCAGGAGCGCTTATATGGTAATTAGAGGCTTCCTCCAATCAGGAGCGCTTATATGGTAATTAGAGGCTTCCTCCAATCAGGAGCGCTTATATGGTAATTAGAGGCTTCCTCCAATCAGGAGCGCTTATATGGTAATTAGAGGCTTCCTCCAATCAGGAGCGCTTATATGGTAATCAGAGGCTTCCTCCAATCAGGAGCGCTTATATGGTAATTAGAGGCTTCCTCCAATCAGGAGCGCAGGGGATTAGGTTAGAAAGCTAGCGGGCTTTTCTGATTTTTTCAGTGGAGCACCTGCTACGGGCCACCAGGGCTCAGGGAGCCCCCTGGCAATTTTTCTGCACCCAGGGATGCATAATCCGGGCACCGGGCCCCCATCAAGATTTGTTCGGGCCCGTACTACAACAATATCTGCCCACTTCCACATCGTAACCTAGAAGTAATGGCTGGGACCCCTAGATGTGATGGCTGGGTCCCCTAGATGTGATGGCTGGAACCCCTAGATGTGATGGCTGGGACCCCTAGATGTAATGGTTGAGAACCCTAGATGTAATGGCTGGGACCCCTAGATGTGATGGCTGGAACCCCTAGATGTGATGGCTGGGACCCCTAGATGTAATGGCTGGGTCCCCTAGATGTGATGGCTGGAACCCCTAGATGTGATGGCTGGGACCCCTAGATGTAATGGTTGAGAACCCTAGATGTAATGGCTGGGACCCCTAGATGTAATGGTTGAGACCACTAGATGTAATGGCTGGGACCCCTAGATGTAATGCCTGGGACCCCTAGATGTGATGGTTGAGACCCCTAGATGTGATGGCTGGGACCCCTAGATGTGATGGTTGGGACCCCTAGATGTAATGCCTGGGACCCCTAGATGTGATGGTTGAGACCCCTAGATGTGATGGCTGGGACCCCTAGATGTAATGGCTGGGACCCCTAGATGTGATGGTTGAGACCCCTAGATGTGATGGCTGGGACCCCCTAGATGTAATGGCTGGGACCCCCTACATGTGATGGATTGGACCCCTTGATGTGATGGCTGGGACCCCTAGATGTGATGGTTGAGACCCCTAGATGTAATGGCTGGGACCCCCTACATGTGATGGATGGGACCCCTTGATGTGATGGCTGGGACCCCTAGATGTGATGGTTGAGACCCCTAGATGTAATGGCTGGGACCCCCTACATGTGATGGATGGGACCCCTAGATGTGATGGCTGGGACCCCTAGATGTAATGGCTGGGACCCCTAGATGTAATGGTTGAGACCCCTAGATGTAATAGCTGGGACCCCCTAGATGTAATGGCTGGGACCCCCTACATGTGATGGATGGGACCCCTAGATGTGATGGCTGGGACCCCTAGATGTGATGGTTGAGACCCCTAGATGTGATGGCTGGGACCCCTAGATGTAATGGCTGGGACCCCTAGATGTGATGGCTGGGACCCCTAGATGTAATGGTTGAGACCCCTAGATGTGATGGCTGGGACCCCTAGATGTGATGGTTGGGACCCCTAGATGTAATGGCTGGGACCCCTAGATGTGATGGTTGAGACCCCTAGATGTGATGGCTGGGACCCCCTAGATGTAATGGCTAGGACCCCCTACATGTGATGGATGGGACCCCTTGATGTGATGGCTGGGACCCCTAGATGTGATGGTTGAGACCCCTAGATGTAATGGCTGGGACCCCCTAGATGTAATGGCTGGGACCCCTAGATGTAATGGCTGGGGCCCCTAGATGTGATGGCTTGGACCGCTAGATGTGATGGCTGGGACCCCTACATGTGATGGATGGGACCCCTAGATGTGATGGCTGGGACCCCTAGATGTGATGGCTGAGACCCCTAGATGTAATGGCTGGGACCCCTAGATGTGATGGCTGAGACCCCTAGATGTAATGGCTGGGACCCCTAGATGTAATGGCTGGGACTCCTATATGTGATGACTGGAACCCTTAGATGTGATGGCTGGGACCCCTAGATGTGATGGCTGGGACCCCTAGATGTGATGGCTGGGACCCCTAGATGTGATGGCTGGGGCCCCTAGATGTGATGGCTTGGACCGCTAGATGTGATGGCTGGGACCCCTAGATGTAATGGCTGGGACCCCTAGATGTAATGGCTGGGACCCCTAGATGTAATGGTTGGGACCCCTAGATGTAATGGCTGGGACCCCTAGATGTAGTGGCTGGGACCCCTATATGTGATGGCTGGGGCCCCTAGATGTGATGGCTTGGACCGCTAGATGTAATGGCTGGGACCCCTAGATGTAATGGCTGGGACCCCTAGATGTAGTGGCTGGGACCCCTATATGTGATGGCTGGGGCCCCTAGATGTGATGGCTTGGACCGCTAGATGTAATGGCTGGGACCCTTAGATGTAATGGTTGGGACCCCTAGATGTAATGGCTGGGACCCCTAGATGTGATGGCTGGGGCCCCTAGATGTGATGGCTTGGACCGCTAGATGTAATGGCTGGGACCCCTAGATGTGATGGCTGGGATCCCTAGATGTAGTGGCTGGGACCCCTATATGTGATGGCTGGGACCGCTAGATGTAGTGGCTGGGACCCCTAGATGTGATGGCTTGGACCGCTAGATGTAATGGCTGGGACCCCTAGATGTGATGGCTGGGACCCCTAGATGTAATGGCTGGGACCCCTAGATGTAATGGCTGGGACCCCTAGATGTAATGGCTGGGACCCCTAGATGTGATGGCTGGGGCCCCTAGATGTGATGGCTTGGACCGCTAGATGTAATGGCTGGGATCCCTATATGTGATGGCTGGGGCCCCTAGATGTGATGGCTTGGACCGCTAGATGTAATGGCTGGGACCCCTAGATGTGATGGCTGGGACACCTAGATGTAATGGCTGGGACCCCTAGATGTAATGGCTGGGACCCCTAGATGTAATGGCTGGGACCCCTAGATGTGATGGCTGGGGCCCCTAGATGTGATGGCTTGGACCGCTAGATGTAATGGCTGGGACCCCTAGATGTGATGGCTGGGATCCCTACATGTGATGGATGGGACCCCTAGATGTGATGGCTGGGACCCCTAGATGTAATGGCTGGGACCCCTAGATGTGATGGCTGAGACCCCTAGATGTAATGGCTGGGACCCCTATATGTGATGACTGGAACCCTTAGATGTGATGGCTGGGACCCCTAGATGTGATGGCTGGGACCCCTAGATGTGATGGCTGGGACCCCTAGATGTGATGGCTGGGGCCCCTAGATGTGATGGCTTGGACCGCTAGATGTGATGGCTGGGACCCCTAGATGTAATGGCTGGGATCCCTATATGTGATGGCTGGGGCCCCTAGATGTGATGGCTTGGACCGCTAGATGTAATGGCTGGGACCCCTAGATGTGATGGCTGGGACACCTAGATGTAATGGCTGGGACCCCTAGATGTAATGGCTGGGACCCCTAGATGTAATGGCTGGGACCCCTAGATGTGATGGCTGGGGCCCCTAGATGTGATGGCTTGGACCGCTAGATGTAATGGCTGGGACCCCTAGATGTGATGGCTGGGATCCCTACATGTGATGGATGGGACCCCTAGATGTGATGGCTGGGACCCCTAGATGTAATGGCTGGGACCCCTAGATGTGATGGCTGAGACCCCTAGATGTAATGGCTGGGACCCCTATATGTGATGACTGGAACCCTTAGATGTGATGGCTGGGACCCCTAGATGTGATGGCTGGGGCCCCTAGATGTGATGGCTTGGACCGCTAGATGTGATGGCTGGGACCCCTAGATGTAATGGCTGGGACCCCTAGATGTAATGGCTGGGACCCCTAGATGTAATGGTTGGGACCCCTAGATGTAATGGCTGGGACCCCTAGATGTAGTGGCTGGGACCCCTATATGTGATGGCTGGGGCCCCTAGATGTGATGGCTTGGACCGCTAGATGTAATGGCTGGGACCCCTAGATGTAATGGCTGGGACCCCTAGATGTAGTGGCTGGGACCCCTATATGTGATGGCTGGGGCCCCTAGATGTGATGGCTTGGACCGCTAGATGTAATGGCTGGGACCCTTAGATGTAATGGTTGGGACCCCTAGATGTAATGGCTGGGACCCCTAGATGTGATGGCTGGGGCCCCTAGATGTGATGGCTTGGACCGCTAGATGTAATGGCTGGGACCCTTAGATGTAATGGTTGGGACCCCTAGATGTAATGGCTGGGACCCCTAGATGTGATGGCTGGGGCCCCTAGATGTGATGGCTTGGACCGCTAGATGTAATGGCTGGGACCCCTAGATGTGATGGCTGGGACCGCTAGATGTAGTGGCTGGGACCCCCTAGATGTGATGGCTTGGACCGCTAGATGTAATGGCTGGGACCCCTAGATGTGATGGCTGGGACCCCTAGATGTAATGGCTGGGACCCCTAGATGTAATGGCTGGGACCCCTAGATGTAATGGCTGGGACCCCTAGATGTAATGGATGGGACCCCTAGATGTGATGGCTGGGACCCCTAGATGTGATGGTTGAGACCCCTAGATGTAATGGCTGGGACCCCTAGATGTAATGGCTGGGACCCTTAGATGTAATGGTTGGGACCCCTAGATGTAATGGCTGGGACCCCTAGATGTGATGGCTGGGGCCCCTAGATGTGATGGCTTGGACCCCTAGATGTAATGGCTGGGACCCCTAGATGTGATGGTTGAGACCCCTAGATGTAATGGCTGGGACCCCTATATGTGATGACTGGAACCCTTAGATGTGATGGCTGGGACCCCTAGATGTAATGGCTGAGACCCCTAGATGTGATGGCTGGGACCCCTAGATGTAATGGCTGAGACCCCTAGATGTAATGGCTGGGACCCCTAGATGTGATGGTTGAGACCCCTAGATGTAATGGCTGGGACCCCTATATGTGATGACTGGAACCCTTAGATGTGATGGCTGGGACCCCTAGATGTAATGGCTGGGACCCCTAGATGTGATGGCTGGGACCCCTAGATGTGATGGCTGGGACCCCTAGATGTGATGGTTGAGACCCCTAGATGTGATGGCTGGGATCCCTAGATGTGATGGCTGGGACCCCTAGATGTAATGGCTGGGACCCCTAGATGTGATGGTTGAAACCCCTAGATGTGATGGCTGGGACCCCCTAGATGTAATGGCTAGGACCCCCTACATGTGATGGATGGGACCCCTTGATGTGATGGCTGGGACCCCTAGATGTGATGGTTGAGACCCCTAGATGTAATGGCTGGGACCCCCTACATGTGATGGATGGGACCCCTAGATGTGATGGCTGGGACCCCTAGATGTAATGGCTGGGACCCCTAGATGTGATGGCTGAGACCCCTAGATGTAATGGCTGGGACCCCTATATGTTATGACTGGAACCCTTAGATGTGATGGCTGGGACCCCTAGATGTGATGGCTGGGGCCCCTAGATGTAATGGCTGAGACCCCTAGATTTAATGGCTGGGACCCCTATATGTTATGACTGGAACCCTTAGATGTGATGGCTTGGACCGCTAGATGTGATGGCTGGGACCCCTAGATGTAATGGCTGGGACCCCTAGATGTAATGGCTGGGACCCCTAGATGTAATGGCTGGGACCCCTAGATGTAATGGCTGGGACTCCTAGATGTGATGGTTGGGACCCCTAGATGTGATGGCTGGGACCCCTAGATGAGATGGTTGAGACCCCTAGATGTGATGGCTGGGACCCCTAGATGTGATGGCTGGGACCCCTAGATGTGATGGTTGGGACCCCTAGCTTGAACTGGGCCCCTCGCCACCACTAACAGCCAGACTCTTCTCATTATATAATATTTTATATTATATAATCACATTATAGGTCATGGGGGGACCAGATATAATGCTTGCCTACCCGTCACATTATAGCTTCCAGGGGAGGGACTGGACACAGTTTATGCTCTGGGGCACAGTTTACACCAAGGACTCATCTATCACATTATAGGTTAAAGCTGAACAAAACCCAAGCAGGCCAGCCCTGGAATCTAAAAGACTCCAGGGTCAGCTCACTGGCCTTCCCCCGGGGCATCCCAACTCGAGATGCCCCACTGTGTAAAACCGCTCCAGTTCAACTCACCTTTCCCCGGTCCAACGTCATGCGCGGCCTCTCATCCATTCAGAATGGTTTGCCATGTCATTCGGTAAACGGCTCCGATAGGCTTCAATGGGGAGCGAGAGCGGCTGCATCCCCTGCATGCTCCTGTCCTGGCCTGTCTGAATGGCTGGGGCGGGAGCATGCATAGAGCCCAAGGATGCAGGGGATGCGACCGCTCGCGTTCCCCATTGGTCAAATAGAGCCATTTGCCGAATGGCATAGGCAGGGCAAACTGCTGATTGGACGGGAGCCTGCGCATGTGCTGTTGGCCCAGGGAAGGGTGAGTAAATACTGGCAACTTGGGGGTTTCACACAGCGGGAGCATCCCATTTCGGAATGCCCTAGGGGAAGGGCAGCGGCTGGCCCTGGAACCTTTTAAATTCCAGTGTCGGGTCCCCTGGGATTTGTTCTGCTTTAAAGCAGAACAAAACCGGAGCAGATTCCAGGGCCATCCGCCGGCATTTCACTGTGGCATCCAAAATCGTGATGCCCAGCTGTGAGAACCCCCCCCCCCCCCAGGCCCGGTTCCAAGCAAAGCTCACCTTTCCTGGCGGCTCCATCTTCTATATAAACAATCGGATCGCCAGCATCTCTGGGCTGTGGCGCGCTCCTACAGCCAGCTATTTATAAAGGCTGGGGACGGGAGTGCGCCCACTACTAGGGATGCGGTTGCTCTCGCTCCTGATTGCCGAGCACAGAGACCAGGGCTGGCGTCAGCACCCGGCAAGACGGGGCAGCTGCCAGGGGCCCTCACCCTCCGGGGGGGCCCACTGACAGGGCCGGCCTTTGGGGGGTGCGACGGCGTTTGACCGGCAGTGGACTGGGAGGTCACTGCCACAGCTGGTGCCACATTTCCTCGAATGGCGAGGTTCCACACAATGATTTAGATTCCAGGGGAGGAGGTGCTGGGTTTTGTTCTGCTTTTAAGTTGGCCACCCCAGCTGATTTCCTATCCTGGAGCATCCCAATCTGTGATACCCTACTGTGTGATACCCCCTGGGATCGCTGGAATACCCACTATGCAAGCAATTCCACCCCTGGGTTTTGGGATGCCCCTGTTTGTGAAAGAACCCCCCCGGGTTTGGCCGTTAACTCAAACTGGGGATCCCACAAAGCATTCACCAGTTCCAGGAAAGTATTGAACAAATGGGGGGGTCACACACAGGGACATCCAAAATCAGGAGGACCTAGATTCGTTTAGACTCCGAGGTCAGGTTTAAAGGGTTCCAGATTTGAGACGTCCCTCTATGATTTGATTTGACTCTTCACCACAAAGGGGCCCAATGAGACCATGCCGCCCAAGGGCCACATAAACCTGGAGCCGGCCCTGACGGAGACATTTGGCGAGCAATTATATGCACAGCAAGCGCCCTATAACCAGGGAAAGGGGAGTTTTTTAAAGGACGGTCTTCGGGGTTGGCATCCCGAATTAGGATGTCCCGGGGGCAAGGAATGAATCTGTTCCACTTTAAATCTAGGGCCCCAGGTGGTATATATATAGGATATAGGAAATGCAGATAAGTGGTAACTGGGTTTTGGTCTGCTTTAAGGTCAGGTTTAAAGTGGACCAAGACCCCGGATTTTGACTATCCTGGGTCCTTGCCCCGCTGTGTGAAACCCCCCAGATCGCCGAAAGCAACTCACCTCTTCCCTGCCCTTCAGTGCATGCGCGGATGCTCGACCAATCAATGCGCTCGGATCCGCTGACCTCACATTGCCTAAGCCTTCGTTTAAGGCGAGCCGTTCCAAGCATGCTGGAGGCCGCATCCCCCGCTTCCCTCTAACATGGAGTATGCCGCGCCTGGCCATTAACAAATGCCTGGCGGGGGATGGCGCCCTGCTAGAGGGATAGCAGGGATGTGGTCGCAGCTTACGCATGCGCCGTAGAACCGGGAAAGAAGATGAGTGTATGGGGCGACCTGGAGGGTTTCACACAGGGAACCGATCACCGTGGGTTTTGGTCCACTTTAAAGTAAAGTCCCACTGAAATCCCCTGTTGTCGTCATCAGACTCATCTAGGGATTCAATCCCATGGCGCATGCGCAGGCCCCTGGCGGCGCTCCCAGCACTGCTCCATCCCATGCATGTAACCCTGTGTGGCAGGTAGTGGGCACGAACAGCAAGAGGAAGCGACCAGCAGGAGGCGCTCCAGCAATCTGTTCCTTCAGAATAGATTGGCAGCATTGGACCGAAACCCACGCCCAAACGGCCCTGACATTCCCGGGCTGCTTCATTCCCTCCCCCAGGGCATCCAGAATCGGGATGCCCCACCGTGTGAAACCCCCCAGGTCGCCCCGTTCACTTACCTTGCTTCCCGGTCCATGGGCGCAAGCGCAAGCTGCAGCTGCATCCCCGCTGTCCCTCTAGCAAGACACGTGCCTGCGCCAGACATTTGTGAATGACCAGCACAGGCACGCTCCCCGTTGGAGGGGAGCAGGGGATGCGGCCGCCAGCGCGCTCGGAGCCGCTGGCCTTAGACGCCGGCGTGACATCAGCGGCCGAATGCGCTGATTGGATGAGCGGCCGCGCATGTGCCGTAGAAAGGGTGCGTAAGATCGGCCCATCGGGGGGTTTCGCACAGCAGAGCATCCCCGATCGGGGTGCCCTGAGGGAAAGGACCAAAACCCAGGATAGTCAAAATCCACTTTAACATGCTCAGCAATCTCTACTGATTAAAGGTGCATGCGCATGCGCTGTGGGAGCGTGGAGCAAGGTGAGCTTTGTAGCAATCCTGCAATTTTGGGATGCCCCTTTAAGGCAGACCTAAAACCCAAGAGGGTAAAAATCTTGGGTTTTGCTCCACTTTAACTTAACCCTTACCCCGAGCGCTAAACGTAACGCTCAGCTTCGCGCTCCCTGCAGGTGGTGGGGGGGGGGGGGTGTTTGTGTGTTTGGAGATATGGCGCATGATGTGCTGCGGGCGGCTCTCGTGCTGCTGATGTGCAGCCACACAATCTGCTGACAGGGCTACACAACATCATCAGTGTTATGCCAACACAGCATGGGGCAACACCGGGGCGGGGCAGATTTATCCTCACTGGGGGGGGGGGTCTAGTAACCAGATCATTTAACATTTCAGGTCAGGAGGTTGTGCCCAGGGCAGGTAAATGTGCCCAGGTGTGTTACCATTCCAGGTCATGTGATCAGGGGCGGATTAAAGTGGACCTATATGGATCTATAAGACTCCAGAGCCACATGATTTCCTCTCCCTAGGACATCTCGATTTGGGATGCCCCACCCTGTAAAACTCATGTCCCCAGTAAAACCTACCTGATCCCCAATCCAAAGGCGCATGTGCGGACCACACCAGGCTATATGCCACGGCAGGTGTTTGTGAATGGCCGGCAGAGTGGTGCCCCCTGATGGATCCCTCCCTTAGCCGATTCTTAGCCGATAATAATGAATGGAGCTGAGCGTGTTGATACCTGCGCATAGACCGCTGGATGGTGGAAACGTTTTTACGGATGCTCAGGGGGGGGGGTCACACAGCCGGGCATCCCAAATGGGGTCCCAGAAAACCCAGGATATTTTGGTCCACTTTAAATACTATTTGGTGTAACAAGTTTCTACCGGACAATCTTACAGCCCTTCCCAAGCCTGTGCGGCGCATGTTCCAGCAGCACGGCGAGTGTGACGCGGGGCCGCTGCGTCACTGCTTCAGAACCCACTGACTATTGGTGGACGCCAGGACAATGTTGCTTCTTAAAGCGGAACAAAACCCACGGCGATCACCCCAGGAATCTTATAGATTCAATCGATTCCCTCCCCCCCCGGGGCATCCGTACACTTACCTTCTTTTCCGGTCCAACCGCACATGTGCAAGCTGCGGCCGCATCCCCGCTATTGCTCTACCAGGGCGCAAGCCCGCGCCAGGCATTTGTGGGTGGCTGGCATGGGCACGCTCCCTGTTAGAGGGTAGCGGGGGATGCGGGCGTCAGTGCGCTCAGAGCTTGCTCGCCTTAAAGCGGACCTTCGCCCTGAATAAGAGCCTATCTTATATGTTTCCCACACCCTGTACATACAGATTGCTCACATTAATCCGGACCTTCACCCTGAATAAGAGCCTATCTTATATGTTTCCCACGCCCTGTACATACAGATTGCTCACATTAATCCGGACCTTCACCCTGAATAAGAGCCTATCTTATATGTTTCCCACGCCCTGTACATACAGATTGCCCACATTAATCCGGACCCTCACCCTGTATAAGAGCCTATCTTATATGTTTCCCCCACCCTGTACATACAGATTGCCCACATTAATCCGGACCCTCACCCTGAATAAGAGCCTATCTTATATGTTTTCCCCCTAGTACATACAGATTGCCCACATTAATCCGGACCTTCACCCTGAATAAGAGCCTATCTTGTATGTTTCCCCCACCCTGTACATACAGATTGCTCACATTAATCCAGACCTTCACCCTGAATAAGAGCCTATCTTATATGTTTCCCACACCCTGTACATACAGATTGCCCACATTAATCCGGACCTTCACCCTGAATAAGAGCCTATCTTATATGTTTCCCCCACCCTGTACATACAGATTGCCCACATTAATCCGGACCCTCACCCTGAATAAGAGCCTATCTTATATGTTTCCCACACCCTGTACATACAGATTGCCCACATTAATCCGGACCCTCACCCTGAATAAGAGCCTATCTTATATGTTTCCCACACCCTGTACATACAGATTGCCCACATTAATCCGGACCTTCACCCTGAATAAGAGCCTATCTTATATGTCTCCCCCACCCTGTACATACAGATTGCCCACATTAATCCAGACCTTCACCCTGAATAAGAGCCTATCTTATATGTTTCCCACACCGTGTACATACAGATTGCCCACATTAATCCGGACCTTCACCCTGAATAAGAGCCTTTGGCTGCGTGAGTTTTTAACCACTTTAAAGTCACCCTCAAAACCTATTCCTCTGAAAGGGTTCTAATGCTTATTAAACGGGACCTTCACCCTGATTTATTGAAAAGCCCAAACCCTTATAAAACGATTCCCCAGCATCTAAAATTAATATATTTAGTTTTTAGTCACTTACGTATTATTCTTTCCCCCACTGGGCTGCAACTCTGTTCAGGACTCTAGGATACGGGCGGCGCCATCTTGACTCAGAAGCATCACACATACTGAGGAGAGGAGAGTGCGGTAAAGTACAGGGGGCGGGTTATAGCTGTGCTTTGCTCAGACAGAGCAGAGCTGGGGTCAGGGAAAAGACAGCAATCCCAGAATGCAGAGCAGCACAGTCAGAGGGCACTTTCTGTTTGCAGGCTGCCTGATGTTCTATGAGCCGCCATCTTGGATGTTTAAAGGCTCATAACATGCAGTAGATGCGGGTAGGATGATTTTTAATGTGGGCAATCTGTATGTACAGGGTGTGGGAAACATATAAGATAGGCTCTTATTCAGAGTGAAGGTCTGGATTAATGTGGGCAATCTGTATGTACAGGGTGTGGGAAACATATAAGATAGACTCTTATTTAGGGTGAAGGTCTGGATTAATGTGAGCAATCTGTATGTACAGGGGAGGAAACATATAAGATAGGCTCTTATTCAGAGTGAAGGTCCGGATTAATGTGGGCAATCTGTATGTACAGGGGGGGGGAAACATATAAGATAGGCTCTTATTCAGGGTGAAGGTCTGGATTAATGTGAACAATCTGTATGTACGGGGGGGGGGGGAACATATAAGATAGGCTCTTATTCAGAGTGAAGGTCCGGATTAATGTGGGCAATCTGTATGTACAGGGTGTGGGAAACATATAAGATACGCTCTTATTCAGAGTGAAGGTCCGGATTAATGTGAGCAATCTGTATGTACAGGGGGGGGGAAACATATAAGATAGGCTCTTATTCAGGGTGAAGGTCCGGATTAATGTGGGCAATCTGTATGTACAGGGTGTGGGAAACATATAAGATAGGCTCTTATTCAGGGTGAAGGTCTGGATTAATGTGAGGAATCTGTATGTACAGGGGGGGGGAAACATATAAGATAGACTCTTATTCAGGGTGAAGGTCCGGATTAATGTGGGCAATCTGTATGTACAGGGTGTGGGAAACATATAAGATAGGCTCTTATTCAGGGTGAAGGTCTGGATTAATGTGAGCAATCTGTATGTACAGGGGGGGGGGGGAACATATAAGATAGACTCTTATTCAGGGTGAAGGTCTGGATTAATGTGAGCAATCTGTATGTACAGGGTGTGGGAAACATATAAGATAGACTCTTATTCAGGGTGAAGGTCCGGATTAATGTGGGCAATCTGTATGTACAGGGTGTGGGAAACATAAGATCCGTCACATACTCACCTTGATCCGGGATCCCATGGCACATGCGTGACCTGTGTCTGCCTCACATGTGTATGATGGAGGAGCAGGAGGGTGTCAGGGGCCTCCCGCCAATCCATTTATTCAGAATAGATTGCCGCCATTGAAGTGATTGGTAAGTCAAAAATTAAAAAATAAATATCAGTAGCTTACCTTTCATTCAGTGGCTTTAGTGCTGTGTTTCTTCCTCTGTCTGTCTCCTTAGTGAGGAAAATCACTTCCTTCTTCCATCAATCAACCTTCGGTGGACTAAGAACGGAAACACCTCCCACTCCCTGCCCAGACGTCCTCATTGGCTGCCTCGCTCTGCAGCTATGAAACCCCGCCCTCTTCCCTCCAATTTGGTCACACTATCCCCTCGATTCAAAGAGCAAAAGTTAATTGATTTCGGATCGAGAATGGTAAGTTTGGGTGGGTGTTTGTCATTTTTTCCTGTTTTTTTGGCCATTTCCGACTCGCACGAGCCTACGTTCGAATGCGTATATGCTCTTATGATCAGCGGAAGTTCGTTCCTAAATTTTAGGATCAAAACGTAAAACTTAGGATCAAATCCTAAAACTTAGGATCAAAACGTAAAACTTAGGATAATCGGATGTGTTTAGGTGTGATTCAGAGAACAGTTTTCAAACCTCTAAATACGTTTTAAAAGAAAGCCACTGGCGACACCTTTTAGCAGCCGGATTGCTGTTCTTGAACAGGTTTTTTGGCTATGTGGAGGAGTCTGCGCGTCTTGAGCTCCAATGAACTGCATGTATCAGCATGGCCGAGGCCATAAATTGTATGGCAATGCATACCTGATTCATGTATGCCTTATAAAAGCATTTTAATGTGGACCTTAATTAGTCCTTTGCATGTAAACCTTTATTTTGCAATATATTTGCGTTAATTAAAGAAACTTATGTCCTTTGTTATTTATTTTAAAATTGAGGTACTAGAATAATATTTTTAGATTGCATTTATTGGTGTAGTTGTTTACCTTTGCTTTGTTTAATTATTTAAGCACATCTTTGGTCAGATGCATCACACTTACTGAGGAGAGGAGAGCGGGATAAAGTGCAGGATGTGGGTTACTGCTGTATTTTGCACAGACACAGCAGAGCTGGGGGCACGGAAAGGTCAGAAATCAAAGAATCCAGAGCAACACAGTCACAATGCCCTTTCTGTTTGCAGGCTGCCCGAGAATACCTGAGCCGCCATCTTGGCTGTTTCTAGACTCATAACATGCAGAAGTTGCTGGGTGTTTTTTTATATTTGAGAGCAATCTGTATGTAGAGGGTGTGGGTAACCACACTAAAAATTTAAAGTTGTACCATTTGAAGCCAAAATATTAAAATTAAATCCACAAGTAAAAAATGCAAGTTAACTAAAAATTAAACAAAGTAAGATTTACTTATGCAAATGCATTCATTAATGGTTGGTTACTACAAAATGAATGAAATAAAGAAAAATAAAAGACCAAATATTTAGAATGCACTTTAATGAGGTAAGTTTGTAGTGCGCAGCCGCAAGATCAGAAGGATTTACGTCCAGACAAAAAAGGAAAAAGGGCAAAACCAATGTTGCAACCTGAGAAATGAAACGGAAAATTCAGGATGGAAACTGACATAGGTCTGATTCCCGAACTGCCATACGAACGGACGGACATTTTAGGATAGAAACGTATTTGCTTATAGAATCACTCGCAAGTTCATACGAACGCACGAGCGTACGGGAAAAATAGGATGATCGGCACCAAAATCAAAGCTGTTACATGTTTCTTTGAATCGACCCTTATGTGCTGGCAGCCTGGAAACACTCTTAGCCGGCAGCACCTCTCACCCCCTTTGTCTGGTCACACTATGTGCTGGCAGGCTGGAGACGCTCATAACCTGCAGCATCTCCCACCCCCTTTGTCTGGTCACACTATGTACTGGCAGGCTAGATATGCTCTTAGCCTGCAGCATCTCTCACCCCCTATTTCTGGTCACACAATGTGCTGGCAAGCTGGAGACGCTCTTAACCTGCAGCATCTCCCACCCCCTTTTTCCGGTCACACTATGTGCTGGCAGGCTGGAGACGCTCTTAGCCTGCAGCATCTCTCACCCCCTTTTTCCGGTCACACTATGTGCTGGCAGGCTGGAGACGCTCTTAGCCTGCAGCATCTCTCACCCCCTTTTTCCGGTCACAGTATGTGCTGGCAGGCTGGAGACGCTCTTAACCTGCAGCATCTCTCCCCCCTTTTTCTGGTCACACTATGTGCTGGCAGGCTGGAGATGCTCTTAGCCTGCAGCATCTCTCACCCCCCTTTTTCTTAGTCTCACTATGTGCTGGCAGTAATAACTAGAGGCACAGCAGTGCACTTATTTATTTACTATGATATATGTAAAGCACACAGTGTGCTTACATCACATGTTGATCACGCTGTTGCCACACCCACTGTTTCTCCTCATTGTTTCTCTGCATCTCCAATGCTCTAATACTTTTACTAACAACTACAGGGTTTTCTGAAAACACAATGAAGTTTGGGACAGTGCAACGCGTAGCCCCAGACAGCGGGACAACAATGGGGCGCTCGCCTTTAGTATAACTTTAATATACACCCCAATCTATTCTGATTTTGGGGGTCGGCCGGCACCATAGGAGGTAAGATTTGCAGCAGTCCCGGGGGTTTCACACACAGGAGCGTCCTAAATCGTTGCCTTTGTAATGCAGACCAAAACCCAGGAGGGTGAAAATCCTGGGTTTTGGGCCACTTTATTTAACCCTTCCCCCCCCCCCACCCTGAGCTCTAAGCGTACAGTCCAGCTCCGCTCCTTGCCGGTGTGATGATGGTTGTTATGTCTTCCCCATAAACAGGAGGACCGCGAACCCGCCGCCCACTGACCACACGGCAACAGGCTGGAAAATATTGTGTCTGAGCCCATGTTGTGCTGCACAATCTGCTGACAGGTCTCAATAGCAGCAACACAACATCATCAGTGTTATGCCAACACAGGCCGGGCACTGCCAGGAGGAAGAGTGGGGCAGCAGTGTGCAGACTGGGGCAAGGACGGGGGCAACATTGCACAGCAAGTGAGTGTAACTAGCGCAGGTAGGTTCCTGTTCCAGGTCAGGTGACTACAGACAGATACGTCTGGTCTGGTGATTGTGCCCAGGTGTGCTGTCATTCCAGGTCAGGTGACTGTACCCAGGTCATTTAGCGTTCCAGGTAAGGGGACTATAACCAGACAAGTTACCAATTCCGGTTGGGTTGCTGCTCCCAGGTCAGGTGACTTTAGCCAGACAAGTTACCAAATTCAGGTCAGGTGACTGTGTTCAGGTAGTTAAGTCCCCGTTCCATGTCAGGTGACTACAGGCACTCATGTTACTGTTCCAGGTCTGATGATTGTGCCTCGGGGTGTTACCATTCCAGGCAATGTATGTGTACCTATGTACGTTTCTGGTGACTCTACCCTGGTAGGTTACTGTTCCGGGTCAGGTGGTAGTGTCCAGACAAGTTACCAAGCCAGGTCAGGTAAGTTCCTGTTCCAGGTTAGGTAAATACAGACAGACAAGTCTGGTCTGGTGATTGTGCCCAGGTGTGTTGTCATTCCAGATCAGGTGACTGTACCCGGGTCATTTAGCGTTCCAGGTAAGGGGACTATAACCAGACAAGATACCAATTCAGGTTGAGTTGCTGCTCCCAGGTAAGTTACCTTTCCAGGTCAGGTGACTTTAGCCAAACTAAGGTTAGGTAACCATGCTCAGGTAAGTACAGTAAGTCACTGTTCCATGTCAGGTGACTGCAGGCAGACATGTTACTGTTCCAGATCTGGTGATTGCGCCCCAGAGTGTTACCATTCCAGGCAATGTATGTGTACCTATGTACGTTTCTGGTGACTCTATCCTGGTAGGTTACTGTCCCGGGTCAGGTGATAGTGGCCAGACAAGTTACCAAGCCAGGTCAGGTAAATTCCTGTTCCAGGTCAGGTAAATTCCTGTTCCAGGTCAGGTGACTACAGACAGACAAGTCTGGTCTTATGATTGTGCCCAGGTGTGTTGTCATTCCAGGTCAGGTGACTGTACCCGGGTCATTTAGCGTTCCAGGTGTGAGCGATTGGGGCGAACGGCAGTGACACGGACAACAGTTCTTCAACAGAAAAACAGGTTTATTGAGAAAATAAAGTGTTCAAAAGAAAAATATTTCTCACTTCAGAGATTGCAGAATCAATGCAATAAATCAAAGTGGTTACTCCACCAAAGCAATGTAAGTCCAGGGCTGGTTACTCCAGCAAGCTGCAATTCCAGGGTAAGTCAGGTCCACTCTGCAGGTCAAACAAGCTGCTCATCCACACAAGTCCAAGTTTAGGGGGCGCAGAAGCCAAGTCCTTCGGCTTAACTTCGGTTCTTTTATTCACCACTGTGCAGTGCAGCCTGGGCTCCTTCCTCCAGGCTGGTCAACAGACAACTGACAGGCTCAGTGGCTCCTTTTATTCAGGCTTCCCCTGCAATCAGCCTGATCCCCTGTGCAAGGCCTGAGATCAGGGAACAAACCTAGGACTGGGGCGTGTGACCTGGATCCTGAAAACCCGGCATGGACCGTGCCTAATAGAGCATAGCAGGGGAAAAATACACGCCATTCAGGACTTTTCCATACACTTTACCACACAGGTAAGGGGACTAAAACCAGACAAGTTACCAATTCAGGTTGAGTTGCTGCTCCCAGGTCAGGTGACTTTAGCCAGACAAGTTACCAAATCCAGGTGAGGTGACTGTGCTTAGGTAAGTACAGTTAGTCACCGTTCCATGTCAGGTGACTACAGGGAGACATGTTAGGTTACTGATCCGGGTCAGGTGATAGTGGCCAGACAAGTTACCAAGCCAGGTCAGGTAAGTTCCTGTTCTAGGTCAGGTGACTACAGACAGACAAGTGTGGTCTGCTGATTGTGCCCAGGTAATTTAGAGTTCCAAGTAAGAGGACTATAACCAGACAAGTTACCAATTCAGGTTGAGTTGCTGCTCCCAGGTAAGTTGCCTTTCCAGGTCAGGTGACTTTAGCCAGTTACCAAATCCAGATGAGGTGACTGTGCTCAGGTAAGTATGTCACCGTTCCATGTCAGGTGACTGCAGGCAGATATTTTACTGTTCCAGGTCTGGTGATTGTGCCCAGGAGTGTTACCATTCCAGGCATGGTAAGTGTACCTATGTAGGTTTCTGGTGCCTCTACCCTGGTAGGTTACCGTTCCGGGTCAGGTGATTGTGTCCAGACAAGTTACCATTCCAGGTCAGGTGACTGTTCCCAGCTAAGGTGACTGGCCAGACAAGTTGCCAAGCCAGGTCAGGTAAGTTCCTGTTCCATGTCAGGTCACTACAGGCAGTTGACTGTTCTAGGTCAGGTGATTGTGCCCAGGTGTGTTACTATTCCGGGCCATGTAACTGTACCAAGGTAAGTTACCATTCCAGGTTGTGAACAAGTAATTTACCATTTCAGTTCAGGTCACTGAAACAATGTAAGTTTCTGTTCCAGGTCAGGTGACTGTTCCCAGGTAATTTACCGTTCAATGGTAGGGAGCTATAACCAGATCCAGGGCAGGTGACTGTACCCAGGTAAGGGTTCTGGGTCAGGTGTGCACAGGAAAGTTACAGCTCCAGGGCAGGTGACTGTACCCAGGTAAGTGTTCTGGGTCAGGTGTACACAGGAAAGTTACAGCTCCAGAGCAGGTGACTGTACCCAGGTAAGCGTTCTGGGTCAGGTGTGCACAGGAAAGTTACAGCTCTAGGGCAGGTGACTGTACCCAGGTAAGGGTTCTGGGTCAGGTGTGCACAGGAAAGTTACAGCTCTAGGGCAGGTGACTGTACACAGGTAAGTGTTCTGGGTCAGGTGTGCACAGGAAAGTTACAGCTCCAGGGCAGGTGACTGTACCCAGGTAAGAGTTCAGGGTCAGGAGCGCACAGGAAAATTACAGCTCTAGGGCAGGTGACTGTACCCAGGTAAGGGTTCCGGGTCAGGTGTACACAGGAAAGTTACAGCTCCAGAGCAGGTGACTGTACCCAGGTAAGGGTTCTGGGTCAGGTGTGCACAGGAAAGTTACAGCTCCAGAGCAGGTGACTGTACCCAGGTAAGGGTTCTGGGTCAGGTGTGCACAGGTAAGTTACAGCTCCAGGGCAGGTGACTGTACCCAGGTAAGTGTTTTGGGTCAGGTGCGCACAGAAAAATTACAGCTCTAGGGCAGGTGACTGTACCCAGGTAAGGGTTCTGGGTCAGGTGCGCACAGGAAAGTTACAGCTCCAGGGCAGGTAACTGTACCCAGGTAAGGGTTCTGGGTCAGGTGCGCACAGGAAAGTTACAGCTCCAGGGCAGGTAACTGTACCCAGGTAAGGGTTCTGGGTCAGGAGAGCACAGGAAAGTTACAGCTCCAGGGCTGGTGACTGTCCCTAGGTAATATTTCTGGGTCAGGTGTGCACAGGAAAGTTACAGCCCTAGAGCAGGTGACTGTAACCAGGTAAGGGTTCTGGATCAGGTGCGCACAGGAAAGTTACAGCTCCAGGGCAGGTGACTGTAACCAGGTAAGAGTTCGGGGTAAGGTGTGCACGGGTAAGTTACAGCTTCAGGGCAGCTGACTGTGCCCAGGTAAGTGTTCTGGGTCAGGAGCGCACAGAAAAGTTTCAGCTCCAGGGCTGGTGACTGTCCCTAGGTAATAATTCTGGGTCAGGTGTGCACAGGAAAAATACAATTCTGTGATTACTCACATGTAGAATTGGTATTATACGTATACAGCATGTCCTGCTCCAGAGAGTAATTCCTTATGTTTGGGTTATACATCCACAGGATGGCGCTGGACTGCAGAGACAGCAAAAAAGTGGCTCCTCTCGGCCCCATATATACCAGGGACCTCCCACAAAATCCCCAGTATTGACAAGAAGCCTGGAGAATAATAACCATAATCAAACAATTTTAACCATGATAACAATCACTATACAGAGGCACTAAGAATAATGAAAACAAGGGCTGTATACATATAATACAAATTCTACAGGTGAGTAATCACAGAATTGTATTATTCTAAGTATACAGCACGTCCTGCTCCATAGAGTAATTCCTTGCGTTTGGGACATCCAATAGCAGTGTCTGTAAGGAAGGGTGGGATCCCCAAAAACAACAACATGCAGATTAAACCACTGCCGCCTGCAGAACTTTGCGGCCAAAAACAGCATCAGCTGAGGCCCTAACATCAACCTTGTAAAAAGTATGAACAGAAGACCAAGTAGCGGCCTTGCAAACTTGTTCAACAGAAGCCTGGTGCTGGAAGGCCCAAGAGGCACCAATAGCACGAGTGGAATGAGCAGTAAGGCGGAAGGGAGGACTCTTCCCTTTAGCAGAATAGGCCTGAATCACAGCCTGACTAATCCACTTGCTGATAGTGGACTTAGCTGGAGCCAGACCCTTCTTAGGACCCGAATGGACCACAAAAAGAGCATCAGTCTTCCTGAAGGGTTCAGTAGCCACCAAATAGAACTTCAGGTTCCTGACAACATCCAAGGAATGTAGAGCCCTCTCCTTAGAGTTACTAGGATTAGGGCACAGAGAAGGAAGAACAATGTCCTGATTGAGATGAAATGCAGAAACACCCTTAGGCAGAAAATCTGGTTTAAAGCAAAACACCACCTTGTCCTGGTGTCTCTCAAAGTAAGGGGGCTTGATGGAAAGCGCCGCCAACTCAGAAACACGCCTAACGGAAGTGATAGCCACCAAAAAGACTACCTTAAGCGTAAGAATGGACAAAGCAGCCTCATGCACAGGCTTAAAGGGAGACCCCTGCAGGGCATATAGGACCAAGTTTAAGTCCCAGACTGGTAACATAGGCTTACGTGGGGGGCACACATAACCCCCCTGGAAAAAAGTCCTGACCAGATGATGCTGAGCAAAAGATCTCTGAAAGAAAACAGCCAAGGCAGAGACATGACCTTTCAGAGTGCTGAGTTGAAGCCCCAGATCCAAACCATGTTGGAGAAATTCCAGAATCCTAGGAATAGAAAACACACGACAGGGAAGAGATTTAGCCTCACACCAGTCAATGTAGGTACGCCAAACCCTATAGTAGATGGAAGAAGAGGACTTCTTCCTAGCCCTGATCATGGTATTAACAACAGAGGCCGGCAGCCCCTTTTCCATCAAGATGGAGGTTTCAGCAGCCAGGCCGTTAAAGCCAGCGTTTGTAAATTGGGGTAGCATAGCCGCCCCTGAGTGAGCAGGTCTGGATCCTTGGGCAGGGCATACTGATCTACCACCAGCTGCACGATGTCTCCGAACCACACTCTTCTTGGCCAACATGGGGCCACCAGGATTGCTGACACCCCTTCCTGCCAGGGCATTGTCAGAGCATCCACGGCAAAGGCCAGAGGGTCCTGGGACAGAGACACAAATACTGGAAGCTTGTGATTGTGACGGGACGCAAACAGATCAACATCTGGCTGACCCTAACGGTGACACAGAGAGCGAAACATCCTGTTGCTGAGGGAATATTCCCCCAGGCGAGAAGTCCCCCTGCTCAGAGAGTCTGCCTCCAGATTCTCCACCCCCGGGATGTACACAGCTGAGATGCAGGGAACATTGTCCTCTGCCCAGGACAGGATCAGAGACACTTCCTTGAGGGCCCCCTTGCTCCGGGTCCCTCCCTGATGCTTGATGTAGGCAACCGCCGTCTGGTTGTCCGAGCGTACCTGAACAGCCCGACCCCGAAGGTGCAGGGTCAAGCGGGCTAGAACCAACCTGATTGCCCTCAGCTCCAGAATGTTGATAGGGGTGTGGGTCTCCTGAGGGCCCCACTGCCCCTGGAATGTTGGGGATCTCCAGAAGCCCCCCAACCTGTCAGACTGGCATCCGTGGTGACTGTCTCCCAGCAAGGGGCCAGAAAGGAACTTTCTTGAATCCAGCCACCACGAGAGGAACCGCCTGGCTAGGGGGGACAGAACCAAAACCTGATCCAGGGACACAGGGTCTCTGTCCCATACAGACAAGAGGTGGAGTTGAAGAGGCCTCATGTGGAACTGAGCATAAGGAACCGCCTCGAAGCAGCACACCATCAGGCCCACCAGCTGCATTCCCTGCCTGATGGAAGGATGAGGGCAGGACAGAAGGAGCTGAGCTTGCGCTTGAAGACTCTCCACCTTCTGCTGAGGAAGAAAGATCCTGGCCCGAGCTGTATCCAGATTCATGCCCAGAAATGGCTTCACCAAAGAGGGAGACAGGGAAGATTTGGGATGGTTTATCACCCAGCCGGATGACTCTAGTGTGGTCACCACCCTCTGAGTATCCAGCTCGGCCTGTTGGAAGGACGGAGAAGTGATAAGAATGTCGTCCAAATAGGGAAGAATGCGAATGCCCTGAGCTCTCAGCAGAGCCATAATGCCCGCCAGCACCTTGGTGAATACCCTGGGAGCTGAAGTAAGACCGAAGGGCAATGCCCCAAACTGGTAATGCTGATCCTCCAGAGCGAATCTGAGGAATCTCTGATGACCTGGAAAGACTGGAATATGGAGGTAAGCATCCATGATGTCCTCAGAGGTCATGAAGTCTCCTGGGCGTAGTGAACTTACAGCCGAGCACAGAGTCTCTGTCACGCTCCGGGTACCACAATTAACCACTTGGGCAACTCCAGCTCTCTTGGTAAGGATCTCAACCCCCAATCTCCGCAGCCAGCTTCACCTATAGGAGCCCCCGCTTGCCGAGACGCAGAACACGCCTGCTCGGGATCGGTTGCCCCCAGGACTTTATGGCTCAAAGGATGAAACCTTACGGTACAGAGGACTGGAGAGCCCGCGGCTGGAAGTGGAATTGGGTAGCCCGTATATGAGCGTAAGGTGGAAGTCCAAGGACAGGCTGGATGTAGGTAACAGGAGACCTGAGGAGGCGACAGAACAATGGGGTAGGCAATACGTGGTCTGGGTACAAAGGCGAAGGTCGGCAACTGGAATCAAGATCGAGGTTGGTCAAAACTGGCAGAGGTCGGCAACAGGAATCAAGATCGAGGATGGTCAAAACTGGCAGAGGTCGGCAACAGGAATCAAGATCAAAATCAAGGATAAATAACTACTAGGGTCTAGGCGCTATCACAGGCACTGAACAACTGACAGAGTGAACCCTTTATAGGGACAGATATGATGGGAGGTGAGTGTGTGATTGGTGCAACTATGAACTGGTATCTGATTGGGAGAACAGGGAGTGCACAACAGGAGGGGGGCGTAAGCCCCACTGAACCCAGGGCTCATTGGCCCTTCAGCAACCCAGCACTGCCCCTACCCCACCTGCCCCTTTAATTAATTCTTCCTCCGGCGGCCGCGCTGGGAGCAGCGCCGCCGGAGGGCATAAACAGAACGTGCTCGCGCGCGTGCGCGAGCACGTGTGAGGAAGCCGGGACCGCTGGCCTGAGGACGGGGAGGCACGCGCACGGCTGCAGAGGCCGCCGCTCGCCGTGGCTGTCGGGCGGGAAGCCGCGCAGCGGGCGGCCGCGCTATGGGGACGCCGCTGGACCAAGGAACGGGTGAGTGGACCCTGACATTACCCCCCCCTCTCATGAGGGGCCTCCGGACCCTCACCAGGTTTCCCCGGATTGTCACGATGGAACTTCTTTACGAGAGCCTTGGCGTGAACATCTCTTGCTGCCACCCAGCATCTTTCCTCCGGACCTTAGCCAACCCAGTCAACCAAATACTATAAGGAATTGCGAATCCTACGTGAATCTAAGATCTTATTCACTTCATATTCTGGCTCATTATTAATGAGAATCGGCGAAGGACCAGCAAGAGGAGTGTTCTTAGCTGGTTTTAACAACGAAACATGGAAAGAGTTAGGTATTTTCATAGTCGGCGGTAGTTGAACTTTAAACGACACATTATTCAACTTCTTGATTATCGGAAAAGGGCCAATGAATTTTGGACCCAATTTGCTAGAAGGTTGACGGAGCGCAATATTTTTAGTGGAGACCCAAACTAGATCGCCTACTTGAAGAGTAGGTTCCCGTGATCTACGACGATCAGCAAATTTCTTATATCTTAAACTAGTGGTTTTAAGAATTTCCTGAACATGTGTCCAGATATTTTCCGTTCTTGAAGCCACTCCTCCAACGCCGGCAAGTTGGAAGGTGACCCTGAAAGGGAAGAAGCTCTAGGATTTTTCCCTAAGTTACAATAAAAAGGCGATATCTTGGTACTCTCACTAGGCGCATTATTGTAAGCAAATTCGGCGAAATCAATAAATTCTGCCCATTGTTCTTGGGCATCAGAGACATAACACCTTAAGTACTGTTCCAAAGTTTGATTAGTTCTTTCCGTCTGCCCATTGGACTGGGGATGGTAGGCAGACGAAAGAGAGATCTGTATACCCAGCCGCAAACAGAAATGTTTCCAAAAACGGGAAGTAAATTGGACGCCCCGATCAGAGACTATATTGGACGGAATACCATGAATACGAAAAATGTGTGAAGTAAATAGTCGAGAAAGCTCTGGTGCAGAAGGAAGCTTAGCCAAAGGAATGAAGTGTGCCATCTTACTGAAACGATCTACGACCACCCAAATAACAGTATTCCCGTGTGATAAAGGCAAATCTACAATAAAATCCATAGAAATATGAGTCCAAGGTTCAGCAGGGATTTCAAGAGGAACCAAACCGCCACTGGGAGCCTTGTGAACCCCTTTACTTCGAGCACAAACAGCACAAGCGTCGATAAAGGCAGTAATATCGCGTCTCATGGTTGGCCACCATACATGGCGACGGGCAAGCATAAAGGTTTTTCGGTTACCCACATGACCAGCAGTTTTAGCATCGTGAAATTCGCGAATTACATCTGAACGCAAATGTGGCGGTACAAACTGGCATCCCAAGGGAACATCACTAGGAGACTGGTCTTGAAACGGTGCCAAGGTGTTAGAGAGATCAGGAAGTAATGCCCCGACCACACAACCCATAGGTAGAATCGGGTCACCAGTATCACCCCGATCCTTACATTCACCGAACATGCGAGATAGAGCATCCGCTTTAGTATTTTTTACACCCGGCTTGAAAGTAATAATAAAATTAAAACGCGAGAAGAATAATGCCCAACGTGCTTGACGAGAGTTCAATCTCTTGGCAGACCCAATGTATTCAAGATTTTTGTGATCGGTATACACAGTTATAGGATGTAATGAACCCTCCAGCCAGTGTCGCCATTCATCAAAAGCCAGTTTAATAGCTAATAGTTCCCTATTACCGACATCATAATTTTGCTCCGCGGTACTGAATTTACGTGAAAAATAAGCGCATGGATGAAGACGCTCAGGGTTACCAGAATATTGCGACAAAACTGCACCCACTCCCAGCTCTGAAGCGTCCACTTCAACAATGAAGGCCTTACGAATATCTGGGTGAATTAACACTGGTGCCGAAGTGAAGGCCCGTTTCAAGGTCAGGAAGGCCTCACAGACAGAGGGAGACCAGTTAGCAGTAAAGGCCCCCTTGCGGGTAAGATTGGTAAGAGGTGCAACAACATGAGTGAAGCCTTTGATGAACCGCCGATAAAAATTAGCAAAACCTAGAAAACGCTGCAATTCTTTTAAGGTCTTGGGTTGAACCCAATCCTGAACCGCCAAAACTTTCCCCGCGTCCATCTCTAAACCCTGGTTGGTAATAATATACCCTAAGAAAGGAACTGTGGTGACTTCAAACACGCATTTAGAAAGTTTAGCAAATAAGTTGTTCTCTCTTCATTTTTGTAGTACCAACCTAACATGACGTCTGTGCTCCAACAAGGAATTAGAAAAAATGAGAATATCGTCTAAGTATATGACCACAAATCTACCGAGATACTCTCTGAATATATCGTTAACAAAATCTTGAAAAACGGCTGGCGCATTACAAAGACCAAAAGGCATGACCAGGTACTCGTAATGGCCGTCTTTCACATTAAATGCGGTTTTCCACTCATCCCCCTGTCGGATGCGAATCAGATTGTAAGCCCCTCTTAAATCCAACTTGGAAAAAATTTGGGACCCTGTGACTTGATTGAACAGATCCCCGATCAAGGGCAAGGGGTATCGGTTCTTAACAGTGATCTTATTCAAGGCTCGATAATCTATGCATGGTCTCAGGCCGCCATCTTTTTTCTCTACAAAAAAGAATCCAGCCCCGGCAGGCGAGGTAGAGGGGCAAATAAATCCCTTCCTTAAATTTTCGGTGATGTACTCCCTCATTGCTTGCTCTTCAGGCAGAGTAAGATTATACATTTTTCCCCTCGGGGGAATCGTGCCAGGAAGCAAGTCAATAGGGCAGTCATAAGACCGATGTGGAGGAAGGGTATCCGCAGAACGTTCAGAGAAGACATCAACCCTGTCTGCGTATGGCTGAGGTAATCCCTGAGGTAAAACTTGCACACTTCTAAGGCCTGTAGTAAAGCAGTGATTTTTACAATGGTCACTCCACTTGATCAATTCTCCAACCCGCCAATCTAACACCGGGTTGTGGAGTTGTAACCAGGGGTATCCCAAAACCACCAGAGTCTCTGGACAGTCGAAGATGAAAAATTCTAAGAACTCAGAGTGGGAAGAGCCAACAATTAACCGAAGAGGTGGGGTCTTGGTGTTTATAGGTCCCCCCTGGATGGCCTTCCCATTGATGGCCAAAACTTGTAGGGATCTTTCAAGAGGAACTAAAGGGATACCTAAAAGGGAGATCATACTCCTGTCCAGAAAGTTTCCCGCCGCACCGCTGTCGATAAAGGCGGAAACTGTTTGCTTGGAAGAACCCCAAGACAGGTCAATGGGCACTAACATTTTATTTTGGAGAGAGTTGCTGTAGCGATAACCCTTATCGCCGGAGGGCTTCACCGCCCGAGACGTCCTTTTCCCAATCGTAAGAGGTGCTGCTGGAATTCCAGAGTCGTCCGTGAGGAAACAGGAACAGCCCTTACAAGGGCTAGTGAATTGTAATATAGCGTTTCCCCCAATAAGAGACAGAACTTCAGTATTGAGGGTGAAGGTGAAGTGTTTTTATTAGTGCCACTCTAGGCCTTATATACACAAGTCTCCATGCAATGGGACCTCCCCCGTGGACCTCATGACAAATACACAGACCAACTCTGCCGGTGACGCAATCAGCAAAACAATAGGCGTCTGTAATACACTCAATCAGAACAATGCCATTGCCTGTGACGTAATCAATTAACACAAAGGCAGTTTATAATACAATCCAAACTACAATGACCTAATTAAGAAAAGGCCAGTGAATGACTCGGTGGGCAACTGAATAGTGATGACATCCAAAAGACAGAGCGTCTGTCACAATGCCCCCTTTTTGTGGAACACCCGGCAGACCCGGATTGACCCTGTTCGGGTTAACGTGGGGCTGTCCGGACTCTTGTTATGGGCAGAGTTCTGTGTAAGGACAAGTCTGCACATAGTGAGTAACCGGACTAAACATTGACGTGGGTTGTACATAGGAATCGGTCATGGGTGGGGTCCAAACACTGGGATATTGTGGCGTTGGTGAGTTCAGCACCAAAGTCCTTGGTTGGATGTGTGCACAGGTGCTTTGCTTTCTTATAGCTGGTCCAAGTTTCAATCTCTTTCCATGGTAGCTGATCGGAGAATCCACAATCTTCTGCACATCTACATCATCGTAAAAGTAGACAAAACCATAACCCTTAGAAACGCCAGAGGCATCCCTAATAATTTTGACACTCTTTACAGCGCCATACTTTGAAAAAACATCCTTAATTTCAGGCTGATTAATCCGACGGCCAATGCCCCCAACAAAAATAGTGTTTGGCATACGTTTCCCTTCTGGAAGGATGTAACCTGATGGCTGATCCTCTTCTTGGCTTCTTGTAACAGACATGACGTGATGCAGACGAAACCCCTGGGTCTCCCCGACCAGTGGGCTGGAGTCGGCAGCTCGGGCTGGAGACCGGGTTGTAACAGGGTTGATGCTGGCTGGCCCAGAGGTAGCGTAGGCAGAAGTCATTGGTCCTAGATCATTTCCCAATAGTACTTCTGCTGGTAAGTTGTCCATAAGTCCCACCTGTACCCTGCCGGATCCAGCGCCCCAGTCAAGATGTACTCGGGCGGTGGGGAGTCGAAACACAGCTCCTCCCGCCACCCTTACTGCAACGGTGTGTCCGGTGCGGTCTTTGTTCTTGACCAAATGAGGTTGGAGCAAGGTAAGTGTGGCTCCGGTGTCGCGTAATCCTTGCGCGGTGCGCCCATTGACTCGTACCTCCTGGCGATGGTGCTGTCGGTTGTCTGGGATGGCCGCTTGTACGGGATCAGCTTCATACAGTACCCCCAGATACTCTTCCGAACTGCTCTCAGCTTCCAAACAGTGTGCCACAGGAGTACGGGAGGTGGAATGTTGTGTTTGCCTCCACGTGTTTCGGGGAGGCTCTAGGGCGCAATCACTGCGATAATGTCCCCATTGTTTGCAACGATGGCACTGAACTGTGGAGAGGTTCGGTTGCTGCGCTGGCCTATGTGGCCCAGAGTAACGAGTTGGCGTGGAAGCCACAGGTGCTTGAAACTTAATGGAAGGTGGTGGTTTTGGAGCGGACTGTTCTGTCCGGCGAGCATCAGTGTACTCGTCGGCTAGACGAGCAGCCTCAGGTAGCGTTAGAGGCCTCCGGTCACGTACCCACTCTCTTAGCTCTGGTTTCAGGGCATTGAGAAAGTGTTCTAGTAAAAACAACTGTAGTACATCCTCAGCGGTCGTGGCTTTGCATCCCGTGACCCAGTGTGATGCTGTACGATGGAGGCGACATGCCCACTCCGTGTAAGAATCCCCTCCCTTCTTTTGGGATTCCCGAAATCGTCGCCTGTAGGCTTCTGGGGTGACAGCGTACCGGGCTAACAAAGCCTCCTTTACCAGATGGTAGTGTGGTAAGTCCGCATCAGGGATGGCCCGGAAAGCATCGGAAGCTTTCCCAGATAGTTTCCCTGATAATATGGTGACCCATTCCTCCGTGGGTACCCGGTGTAAAGCGCACTGCCGTTCAAAATCGGCCAAAAATCCGTCAATCTCGTCGTCACTTTCCTGGAAGGACTTAAATGCTGCAAATGGAATCTTTCTCCCCCCAGTGTAACTGAGGCTGAGAGGCTGCTGGGTTGAAAGTCGCCGATCTTCCCTTCGCTTACTGGCCTCTGCCTCCGCTGCGGCGAAGACTCGGTCGATCAGTTCCTGTGATGGATTCCGTCCATAGACCGACAATCTGTTCCGAACCGCTTGAACAAGAGCAGCGTCTTCATCGATCTCTATATTGGTTTCAGTCCTCACTGCTGCACGATCCATTTCGATCAGCTCGACTATCAGTTCCCGACGTGGGCGGTTGCTAGCTGACCTTCACCGGCTCTCGAGTAGATCCTTCAGGGTCAGCCTTTTCAACTTGTCATACTGACTCTCCATCAGGGTAGCACTCTCTCTGGGTACAAAGGACCATCCCACCGCTGCCACCAATTGTAGCGATAACCCTTATCGCCGGAGGGCTTCACCGCCCGAGACGTCCTTTTCCCAATCGTAAGAGGTGCTGCTGGAATTCCAGAGTCGTCCGTGAGGAAACAGGAACAGCCCTTACAAGGGCTAGTGAATTGTAATATAGCGTTTCCCCCAATAAGAGACAGAACTTCAGTATTGAGGGTGAAGGTGAAGTGTTTTTATTAGTGCCACTCTAGGCCTTATATACACAAGTCTCCATGCAATGGGACCTCCCCCGTGGACCTCATGACAAATACACAGACCAACTCTGCCGGTGACGCAATCAGCAAAACAATAGGCGTCTGTAATACACTCAATCAGAACAATGCCATTGCCTGTGACGTAATCAATTAACACAAAGGCAGTTTATAATACAATCCAAACTACAATGACCTAATTAAGAAAAGGCCAGTGAATGACTCGGTGGGCAACTGAATAGTGATGACATCCAAAAGACAGAGCGTCTGTCACAGTTGCAAACTGACTCACCCAGATCAGTACTCTCTACCTGGTCTGGGTGCGGAAGTTTTCCGCCGGTCTCCCCTTGTTGGGACAGGACCCTGCAAAATGACCAGCATTCCCGCAATACAGGCATAAGCCCTCGGATCGCCTACGCTGTTTCTCCTCTTGGGATAAGCGGGTTCTCCCTAATTGCATAGGTTCTTCCTGGGGAGATGACGAGGTACTCTCACCACGGGGAACCGGAGACCTATGACCTTGGACTGGCCTGAAAGACGTGGGAGCCCTGACTCTCTCTCTGGCCCTTTCTCTAAGGCGTCGGTCTATTTTAATGGAGACCTGCATTAATTGATCTAGATCCACTGGCGGAGGAAAATTGACTAAAGCATCCTTGATGCTTTCCGACAGCCCCACCCTGAACTGACTACACAGAGCGGGATCGTTCCATCTAGCTTCGATAGCCCAGCGGCGGAATTCAGTACTATAATCTTCAGCCGAATTTCGCCCTTGTTTTAAGGCCCGAAGCCTATTCTCTGCTGTAGACTGTGAATCAGGGTCAGCGTATAGGATGCTCATAGCGTTGAAAAATGCAGTTACAGATTGTAAGGCAATATCTTGACTCGGCAAACTAAAGGCCCAGGACTGCGGGTCTCCTTGAAGTAGAGAAATGACTAAGCCTACTCGTTGGGTCTCAGTGCCAGAGGAGACAGGCCTCAGCTTGAAATACAGTTCACATGAATTCTTGAAGTTAGAAAACTTAGTTCGCTCTCCAAAAAATTTTTCAGGCAGAGGAATCTTCGGTTCAGAGAAATGAGGTGGTACAGAGGAAGTCGGCACTTGACGAGACTCCTGGGTGGCCACCCTTTGAGCGAGTTGGTTGATCGCTGTGGCCATAGCTTGCACCTGCTGTACCAGGTCATCCATGTTGTGGGCCTGTGATAATGTCACGCTCCGGGTACCACAATTAACCACTTGGGCAACTCCAGCTCTCTTGGTAAGGATCTCAACCCCCAATCTCCGCAGCCAGCTTCACCTATAGGAGCCCCTGCTTGCCGAGACGCAGAACACGCCTGCTCGGGATCGGTTGCCCCCAGGACTTTATGGCTCAAAGGATGAAACCTTACGGTACAGAGGACTGGAGAGCCCGCGGCTGGAAGTGGAATTGGGTAGCCCGTATATGAGCGTAAGGTGGAAGTCCAAGGACAGGCTGGATGTAGGTAACAGGAAACCTGAGGAGGCGACAGAACAATGGGGTAGGCAATACGTGGTCTGGGTACAAAGGCGAAGGTCGGCAACTGGAATCAAGATCGAGGTTGGTCAAAACTGGCAGAGGTCGGCAACAGGAATCAAGATCGAGGATGGTCAAAACTGGCAGAGGTCGGCAACAGGAATCAAGATCAAAATCAAGGATAAATAACTACTAGGGTCTAGGCGCTATCACAGGCACTGAACAACTGACAGAGTGAACCCTTTATAGGGACAGATATGATGGGAGGTGAGTGTGTGATTGGTGCAACTATGAACTGGTATCTGATTGGGAGAACAGGGAGTGCACAACAGGAGGGGGGCGTAAGCCCCACTGAACCCAGGGCTCATTGGCCCTTCAGCAACCCAGCACTGCCCCTTTAATTAATTCTTCCTCCGGCGGCGGCGCTGCTCCCAGCGCCGCCGGAGGGCATAAACAGAACGTGCTCGCGCGCGTGCGCGAGCACGTTTGAGGAAGCCGGGACCGCCGGCCTGAGGACGGGGAGGCGCGCGCACGGCTGCAGAAGCCGCCGCTCGCCGTGGCTGTCGGGCGGGAAGCCGCGCAGCGGGCGGCCGCGCTATGGGGACGCCGCTGGACCGAGGAACGGGTGAGTGGACCCTGACAGTCTCCATGCGAAACCTCCTGGGTCTGACAAACTTGTTGAGAAGCTTTAAGTCCAGGATGGGTCTGACAGACCCATCTCTTTTGGGAATGGTGAAAAGGTTGGAATAGTAGCCCTTGCCCCTTTCCCCTAAGGGCACTTGGCAGATGACCCCCAGCTCCAGTAGATTCTGCACAACAAGCAACAGGCCCTGAGCTGACAGGGGGTCTTCCGGGCATCCGGGATCTGATGGATCTTGGGGGGGGGGCCAGGCTGCCAACTCTATCTTGTAACCGGAGGACACTACCTCCTGAATCCACCGGTCTGAGACATGATGCCTCCAGACGTGAGCAAAGAGCTGAAGCCGTCCCCCCACCCGGATGGGTGAGCGCGCCCCTTCATGCCTGAGGGGGCTTGGGGGAAGACTTAGATTTGGAACCCCAGGAGGGTCCAGGGCGGCCACGTCCTCTGCCCCTGCCCCAGAAATCTCCCCGGGCCCCTGCAAATGATGCTCCCCTTCCCATTCTGGACCCACGGTAGGAGGGAAGAAAGGAACCTGAACCCCGAAAGGGCCGAGACTGTCTCTTGTGCTGGGGTAACCTGCCTCCCTTAGCAAACAGGTCCAGGCGATGCCCAAATAAACGCAACCCTTTAAAGGGGAACCCAGTGAGAGCCTTTTTGGCAGCGTTGTCAGCTGCCCAGTGGCGCAGCCAAACCGAGAGGCGTATAGCCACCACCAAGGCAGAAGCCCTGCCACACATCCTAATGGTATCATCCAAGGCAGAGAGGACATTTGCAACAAATTCCTGACAACGCAGAAGGGCTCTATACTCCTCACTAGCCGCATCACCAGGAGCCCCATCTAAAATACTCCTGAGCAGAGTCCTAATAGCCACTGCTGTAATGGCAGAGGCACAAACCGGACGCAGCGCGGACCACGCACAGGCAAAGGCATGGGACGCCAGCTGATCAATGCGCCGGTCCTCACCATCCCTCAGTGTAGTAGAGTCAGGGGAATGCATGACAGAAGTGTTGGACAACCCCCAGAATTGGTGCATCCACTTCTAGAGGGGACGACCAACGCTAAACCACTTCAGCAGGAAAAGGGTACCTCCTATCCCAACTCTTAGGCACCCCAGGGAGCCTGCTGGGACGCTCCCACTCCTTGAACACAAGATTATTAAAGTGAGTTTGCTCAGGAAACTCCAAACGTGGCTTAGCCGTGTGAAACAACTCCCCCTGCTGTCGAGGAGCCGCAGCAGGAGGAGAGATAGAAAGCACTTCAAAAATGTGAGCCAAAAGCCTGTCAGTATCATCTGGAGTCCATGGGTCAGAGCCAGAATCAGCATAACCCTTAGGCTGCTCATCAGATGATTCTGAATCAGAAAACAATTCCCCCTCTTCCAGGGGGGTATAGCCGGCTAGGTCAAGGAATTCCTCAGCCTCCATTGGAAAAAGGTTAACGCCAGGTGCCAGATGCTGCCTCTTAGCCGAGGCCTTACGTGCTGTAGAGCCAGCAATCAGCTTCTCAATACTAGCCACTCTGGTAGACAAATCAGGCCGAGACTCCCCACTGGTATGCACCTCACTGGGAGTCAGATGTAAGCATGGGGGAGTGGGCAAAGCCACACGGGCCGCAGGCCCAGCCATATGCAACCCAGATTGCAGCGCAAGCACCCGCTGGGCACAGGGTACACAGACCCGCACATTGTCATCACTAGTAGGGGACACCCCAAACACCACACAAAGCTGGGCTTGTCCCGAAGGAACCCCAAGCACATTATCCTGAGAAGCCTCCATATGGTGATTATCGCAGCCACCGGCCAATAGGGATTTACACAATAAAGCCACCCGGGATGCCCCAATAACCCGCTAGGGAAGTGGGAGGTAAAGGCAGAGCAGGCCTCTAATAGCAACTAAATAGAGGGGATAGGCCGGGAGAAACCACAATTAAGTTTGACCCGCCTGCAAGACATAAACAGAAAGTCCCGTAAGCGGTATGCATACACAACAATATATAAAAAATAAGCCAGCCAGCAGGGGCACTTACGGACCGCGGTAGCCAGCCAGCCACGCAGCACGAGAAGGCAAAATGGCGCCCACAGATACCTTGAAGGCCCGTCCCCCTAAAAAAGAGCATGAAGGCACCCACGTGACCATGTCAGCCAATGATGGCGCAGCAGCGCCTGAGGTAAAGTCGCTGCCGACCGCGGAACGCTGTACAAGCACGCGCGGCAGTGGCATTTTTAAAAGCAACCAGTGCAACCAACACACGTGCGGCAACACAAGCCAAGCCATACCACGGAAACAATAAGAGTGAAGAATACACCTACAAACACACACAACCCCCCCTCCCAAGAAATACCAGGGAGAGCGAGGGAGGGCAGCGGCCAATCAAACAGGAGCCCACAGATGGACAGGGGGCAAGGGGCAATAGTGCGGGAGGGGCATCCCATAAGGCTCACCATGGGCCTATACCGCCTACCCTTTGGTGGGGCATTGCGATCGGAGCAGCGCTCCTTAAGCACCTGACAACGGTGCTGCCTACCATCACCCGACCAGCGCCACCAAAGCTGGGAGGCATGAAAAGGAGGAACGGGTGGGAATAGTCCTACAGGGCCACCCGCTCACCTGCGAGTAGAGAGCCATCTTCTTGTCATCGCAGCGCCGACTGCAGAGAAGAACTGGGGATTTTGTGGGAGGTCCCTGGAATATAAGGGGCCGGGAGGAGCCACTTTTTTGCTGTCTCTGCAGTCCAGCGCCATCTTGTGGATGTATAACCCAAACGTAAGGAATTACTCTCTGGAGCAGGACGTGCTGTATACTACAGCTCTAGGGCAGGTGACTGTACCCAGGTAAGAGTTCTGGGTCAGGTGTGCACAGAAAAGTTACAGCTCCAGGGCAGGTGTCAGTCCCTAGGTAATAATTCTGGGTAAGGTGTGCATGGGTAAGTTACAGCTCCAGGGAAGTTGACTGTGCCCAGGTAAGTGTTCTGGGTCAGGAGCGCACAGGAAAGTTTCAGCTCCAGGGCTGGTGACTGTCCCTAGATAATAATTCTGGGTCAGGTGTGCACAGGAAAATTACAGCTCCAGGGCAGGTGACTGTACCCAGGTAAGTGTTCTGGGTCAGGTGTGCACAGATAAGTTAAAGCTCCAGGGCAGGTGACTGTACCCAGGTAAGTGTTCTGGGTCAGGTATGCACAGGAAAGTTAAAGCTCCAGGCAGGTTACTGTACCCTAGTTACCGTTACAGAAAAGTAACAGCATCCAGGTAAGTTACCACCTCAAGTCAGGTGACTGTCTCCAGGTAAGTTACTCTTCTAAGTCAGGTGACTGAATACAAATAAGTTCCCAGCCAGGTGACCTTAGCTGGTTCAAGTCAGGTGGTAGTACTCAGGTAAGTTACCATTCCAAGTTAGATGCAGAGACGTAGGTGAGAAACCATTCCAGGTCAGGTGACTGTACCCAGGTAAGTTACCGTCACGGGTCAGGTGATTGCATCTGGGTGTGCCATCATATAAAGTTAGGTGTTAAGCCTTACAGCTCCACTCTGATGTATTATGGGAGGCTCAAACGTAGTTTGGAAGTTTCCAGATCCTAGAAATTCTGATGGGTGCGCTGCGGTGGGCACTGGGTGGGTCAGGAGCTGGGAGCCAGTTGAGATTCGAGAATGATATGGGCACATTTACCCCTGAAGCCCTGAGTGTTCCCTATGATCTCTGTACCAGACTTTTGGTGGAGACTGCGGGCAGACCGTGACGCTGAATGTAAAATACATTATGTGTGGTTTGCACTTAAAGTGGACCAAAACCCGCCATGATCGGCCTGGGAATATATAAGATTCCTGGGCCGATTGATTTCCTCCCCCCAACTCAGAGGTGAGTTGGGCTTGGCGATCTGGGGGGTTTCACACAACGGGGCACCCCCGTTCCGGGTGCCCCGGGGGCAAGGACCAAAACCCAGCATATAGTCAAAATCCTGGGTTTTGGTCCACTGTAAAGAGGAGCAACCACCAGCCTAAAGTCTCTAAGCCTCTAGAGCCGGTTGTCTCCCTCTTTGTGGGGGTATCCTGATTTGAGATGTCCCAATGTGTGACCTTGCCCCCCAGGGGTTCCCTGTAAATCTTACCTTTCTGGCGATGGGTTCGCTGAAGTGGGTACTGGGTGGGTCAGGAGCTGGGAGCCAGTTGAGATTCGAGAATGATATGGGCACATTTACCCCTGAAACCCTGAGTGTTCCCTATGATCTCTGTACCAGACTTTTGGTGGAGACTGCGGGCAGACCGTGACGCTGAATGTAAAATACATTATGTGGTTTGCACTTAAAGTGGACCAAAACCCACCATGATCGGCCTGGGAATATATAAGATTCCTGGGCTGATTGATTTCCTCCCCCCAACTCAGAGGTGAGTTGGGCTTGGCGATCTGGGGTGTTTCACACAACGGGGCACCCCCGATCCGGGTGCCCCGGGGGCAAGGACCAAAACCCAGCATATAGTCAAAATCCTGGGTTTTGGTCCACTGTAAAGAGGAGCAACCACCAGCCTAAAGTCTCTAAGTCTCTAGAGCCGGTTGTCTCCCTCTTTGTGGGGGTATCCTGATTTGAGATGCCCCAATGTGTGACCCTGCCCCCCGGGGGTTCCCTGTAAATCTTACCTTTCTGGCGATCCCATGGCACTCCTCATTACAGATATAAAGCCCCAGGAAACTAAGACACAAACATAATGGATTATAAGACACTAGGTCCAGTTAGACCTCTGGGGCATCCCGATTCTATGTGAAACCAGGACAGTCGCCTGATATTCTTACATCACAAATGAGCCCCCAGTGTATGTGCACAGCCATAGAGGGATGCAAGAGTGACTAGACTCACATTAATACGCGCGGCCTAAGAAGCTGATTGGAGGAGAGCTGCGTCTGCACCGTTGGAACACCGGTGGGGTATGCATAGCATGCAATCGGTTGTGTGTCACACAGATGGATGGAACAAAACCCCAGATAGTAAAAATCCTGCAGCCAGTTTTTTTTTTTTTTTTTAAAGTGGACCAAAACCCAGAATTTTCCCTATCTCGGGTTCTGGTCCTTCCCCCTCGGGTAGGAGGATGCGGCCGGCGGGCACTCTGCTCCCTTCGGCCCCCGCTCGACTGCTTAGCCATCAGCATTAGCTGAGTGAAAGCAAGTGCGCTGATTGGCTGAATGGACTGCTCAGCTAATCAGCGTGCTCGTTCTTGCCCGAGAGGGAGCGACAGGAAGGTGAGCAACCTAGGCACATATACACAATGGGGCATCCCAGTTCAGGATACCCCAACTGGGAGGAACAATACCCTGAAAAGTGGAAATCGGGTGTGTTCCTCTTTACGGAGAGCTTTTATTTTAATACACAAAATGGTCACTAGAGGGAGCACTAGCCCAAACCACACAATAAAACTGCTAATGAATAGGTAAGAAAATGAGTTGAAGGTTTCTTTTAGGGCTCCAAGAAGAGGTAAATCTGGGGGGCATCCCATTTCAGAATTCTTCATAATGAGGCAAAACAACCCCCAAGTGTCTGACTTGAAGAGGGGTGTTGCTCCTCTTGGACATCCGGTGACATTCCAGGGATACCACCGGGACCCGCGCATGTGCCATGGGATCAAATCCTGAGGTGAGTATACACATCAGAGGTTCTTTTCCACTTTAAAGGGTGAAAAAAACCCGCTGTTTAAAAAAAAAAAACCCAGATCACTCCCAAATTGGGATACCCTGGGGAGAGGTAATCGGGCAGCCCTGGGGTCTTACCAGTTACCTCTCCCCGGGGTATCCCGATTTGAGATGCCCCAGTAAAACCTACCTGATCCACCGGCACATCCTGGTAGGCAGAGAATCCCAAATCAGGGTACATCATGGGATTTGTTCCACTTTAGAGTGGAAGCCCCCCCCCCCGATGCCCCGCTGTTTAAAAAGCCTCCCAGATCACCCCCAAATCGGGATACCCCGGGGAGAGGTAATTGGGCAGTCCTGGAGTCTTACTGGGGAGAGGTAATTGGGCGGCTCTGGAGTCCTACAGATTTCAGGGCCGCCCAATGACCTCTCCCTGGTAAGACTCCAGGGATAGTTGATGACATCTTCCCGGTGTATCCCAATTTGGGATGCCCCGCTGCATGAAAACCCGCAGTAAAACCTACCTGATCCCTGATCCACCGGCACATCCTGATGCCCCGCTGTGTAAAAAAAAAACTCAGATCACCCCCATATTGGGATACCTCGGGGAGAGGTAATTGGGTGGCCCTGGAGTTTTACCGGGAAGAGGTCAATGACCTCTCCCCGGGGTATCCCAATATGGGATGCCCGCTGCATGAAACCCCCAAATCCCCAGTAAAACCTACCTGATCCACCGCTTTGTAAAAAAAAAAAACCCACATCATCCCCAAATCGGGGTACTCCAGGGAGAGGTAATTGCCTCAAATCCCCAGTATAATCTTATCCCTGATCCACCGGCACCTGTGCGGGCCAAAGCTGCAGACGTCAGGAGTTCGTGAAGCCCCCTGCAGGAGGCTAGTGGTGATGCTCGGCCCTTAGCTGTAAGGAGCTGAGCACCAACGCATGGACCATAGGACTAGGAAAAATACAACTCTGTGAAGTACTCACCTGTAGAGTTGGTATTATATGCAGACAGCACGTCCTGCTCCAGACATAGTCCTTACATGTGGGTAATCCTCCGCCTCCGGCACCGTGCACTGCAGGACATGAAGAAAACAAGCTCCTCCCGGCCCTACATATACCGAGGGACCTCCCACAAATCCCCAGCATTGAAAAGCAGTGAGAAGAGAAGCCAGGAGGAAAACAACCACCCAAAACTGGCAAAACAAAATATGAAGTATAACAATCGCCAAACAGGGGATCCAGAACAAAGTGAAACCAGGGTGGGGTGGAGCAGGACGGGCTGTGTGCGTATAATACCAACTCTACAGGTGAGTACTTCACAGAGTTGTATTATTCTAAGCAGACAGCACGTCCTGCTCCAGACATAGTCCTTACATGTGGGACATCCAATAGCAATGTCCATAAAGAAGGGTGGGATCCCCAACAGAAGGCAACAGCAAACCGTTTAAACAACTACGGCCTGCAGAACCTTGCGGCCAAACACAGCGTCAGCTGAGGCCTTAACATCAACCTTGTAAAACTTTGTAAAGGTATGAACAGACCAAGTAGCGGCCTTGCAAACTTGCTCCACAGAGGCCTGGTGCTGAAAGGCCCAAGAAGCCCCAACAGCTCTAGTAGAATGAGCAGTAATACGAAAGGGGGGAGTCTTCCCCTTAGTAGTATAGGCTTGAACCACAGCCTGACGAATCCATTTACTGATGGTAGACTTGGCGGGAACCAAACCTTTCCTAGGCCCGTGAGGCACAACGAAGAGAGCATCCGTCTTTCTAAATGCCTGAGTGGTAACCAGGTAAGACTTGACACACCTAACCACATCCAGGGAATGTAAAACCCTCTCTTTAGGGTTATTAAGATTAGGGCACAGGGAAGGAAGAACAATATCTTGATTCAAATGAAACGCAGACACAACCTTAGGCAGGAAGTCTGGCTTGAAGCGAAACACCACCTTATCCCGGTGTCTCTCAAAGTAGGGAGGCTGAATAGACAAGGCAGCCAACTCAGACACACGTCTAACCGAGGTAATAGCTACCAGAAAGACCACCTTGAGCGTGAGAACAGCAAGAGCGGCCTCATGAATAGGCTCAAAAGGAGGACCCTGCAGGGCCGACAAAACCAAATTCAGATCCCAAACAGGAACCATAGGTTTCCGAGGGGGCGCACATGAGTGACCCCCTGAAAGAAAGTCTTGATAAGAGAGTGCTGGGCAAAGGTCTTCTGAAAGAAGATAGACAGGGCCGAAACCTGGCCCTTCAAAGTACTAAGCTTCAGACCTAAGTCTAGACCATGTTGTAAGAACTCCAGCACCCTGGAGACCAAGAATTCCCGGCAGGGAAGAGACCTGGATTCGCACCAGTCAATGAAGGCACGCCACACCCTATAATATATGGCAGAAGAGGTCTTCTTCCTGGCTTGGACCATGGTAGCCACTACAGAAGCGGACAAGCCTTTTTCCTTTAAAATGGTGGTCTCAATAGCCAAGCCGTCAAAGCCAGAGTTAGTAAATTGGGATGGCGTAGAGACCCCTGAGTTAGGAGGTCTGGAATCCTTGGTAGATCGTACTGATCTACTGCCATTTGAACCACGTCTGCGAACCACACTCTTCTTGGCCACCTTGGGGCCACCAGAATAATGGGTACCCCTTCCAGAGCGATCTTGCGTAGCACTCTGCCCAGAAGGGGAAGTGGTGGAAACGCATAGAGGAGCCGAAACTCCTTCCAAGATTGCCAGAGCATCCGTGGCCAGAGCCAGAGGATCCTGAGACAGAGATACAAAGCTCGGTGGCTTGTGATTGTGACGGGACGCAAACAGATCCACGTCTGGGACACCCCAACGGTGACACAGGGACTGAAATACCGAGTTGGAGAGGGACCACTCCCCCTGACGGGACGACCCCCTGCTCAGGGCATCTGCTAGCAGATTTTCCGTCCCCGGAATGTAAACAGCCGAGATGCATTGGACATTGGTCTCTGCCCAAGATAGAATCAGAGACACCTCCTGGAGAGCCCCCTTGCTCCGGGTTCCTCCCTGATGATTGATGTAGGCGACCGCCGTCCTATTGTCTGAGCGTACCTGAATCGCCAGACCCTTCAGGTGCTGTGTCAATTGTTCCAGCACCAACCCGACCGCCCTGAGTTCCAGGACATTGATGGGTAGATGGGCCTCCTGAGGACCCCACCTCCCCTGGAAGCGCAGGGACTTCCAGAATCCCCCCCCAGCCCGAGAGACTGGCATCCGTTGTGACCGTCTCCCAGGAGGGGGCCAGGAAGGATCTGCCCCTTGTCAAGTTCCCGTGGTCCAGCCACCACGCCAGGGATTGTCTGACTGAGGGGGGAAGCACCCAGATCTCGTCCAAGGACGCTGGGTCCTTGTTTCAAACTGACAGAAGGTGAAGCTGCAGAGTTCTCAAATGGAATTGGGCAAATGGCACCACCTCGAAGCTTGCCACCATCGAGCCCACCAACTGCATTCCCTGCCTGAGAGAGGGATGAGGGCTCGAGAGCAGGGACCAGACCTGTGTTGTCAGAGCTTCCACCTTCTGTGGGGGAAGGAATATCTTTGACTGAACTGAATCCAGAATCATCCCCAGAAACGGTGTCACTGGGGAAGGCGACCAAGAGGACTTTGGGTAATTGATCACCCAGCCGAAGGACTCCAGGGTGGTCACCACAAACCGCGTGTCCAGCTCTGCCTGCTGCAGAGACTGGGATGAGATAAGTATATCGTCCAGGTAGGGCAACACTCGTATGCCTTTTAGTCTCAGTAGAGACATTACTCCTGCCAGCACCTTGGTGAATACCCTGGGGGCTGACGTAAGTCCGAATGGCAGAGCCACAAACTGGTAATGCTGATCGAGCAGCGCAAATCTGAGGAACCTTTGATGCCCCGGGAACACCGGAACGTGCAGATAGGCGTCCTTGATGTCCACAGATGTCATGAAGTCCCCTGGGCGCAGCGAGGCAATGGCCGAGCGCAGAGTTTCCATACGAAAATGTCTGTTTTTGACAAATTTGTTTAAGATTTTTTAATCCAGAATGGGTCTGACTGACCCGTCCTTTTTGGGCACCGTGAACAGGTTGGAATAAAACCCCACGCCCCTGTCTTTTAAGGGGACCTTGCAAATGACCCCGAGGTCTAGAAGGTCCTGCACCGCTAGCATCAAGACTTGAGCTGAGGCAGGATCCTGTGGGATTCGGGACCCGACGAACCTGGTAGGGGGCAGTACAGCAAACTCTATCTTGTAACCGGAGGACACTACCTCCTGAATCCACCGGTCTGGGACGTGGCGTCTCCAGACATGTTGAAAATGCTGTAGACGTCCCCCCACCCTGACGGGCGAGGGCGCCCCTTCATGCCTGGGGGGTCTTGGGAGGGGCTTTGGCCCCCAGGAAGAGCTGGGGCGGCGACCTCTGTTCTTGTTCCAGGAATCTGTGCGAGCTCCGGCAAAGGACACCCCTCTTCCCTGTTTAGCCCCGTGGTAGGGGGTCGAGTGGGAGCTTGGGCCACGAAAGGGCCGAGTCTGACGCTTGCGCTGGGGCAGCTTGCCCCCTTTAGGAAAGATATCTAACCTTTCTCCAAACAGGCGCAGCCCTTTGAACGGAAGCCCCGTAAGGGCCTTCTTGGTGACATTGTCAGCTGCCCACTGGCGTAACCAGACCGCTCAGCGTATGGCTACCACCAGAGCAGAGGCTCTAGCACTCAGCTTGATAGCATCGTCCGATGCAGACAGTATGTAATTGATAAAAGTCTCACAGGTAACCAAAGCATTGGCGGCATCGGATGGCAAGTCATCCGCCCCTTCAAGAGCAGTCTTAACCACAGTCCTGAGCGCCACCGCCGTGATGGCTAAGGCGCAAACAGGGCGGAGCGAGGCTCCCCCAAATGCAAAGGCCTGACATGCCAATTGATCAACCCGCCGATCCTCCAGATCCCGCTGCGTAGTAGTGTCAGGGGAGTGCATAATCGAGGTATTGGACAGGCCCAGGATCGGGGCGTCGACTTCGGGCGGCGAAGTCCAACACTTAATCAGGGCAGCAGGGAATGGATACTTCTTATCCACAGTCTTAGGAACCCCCTGAAGTTTGCTGGGATGTTCCCACTCCTTTAAGACTAGATTATTAAAATTAGTTTGTTCGGGGAATTCCAACCGCACCTTAGCGGTATGGAACAGGTCACCTCTTTGCCGAGGAGCCACAGGCGGGGGAGAGAGGGATAACACGTCAAAGATCTGGGCCAGCAATCTATCAACGTCATCCTGGGACCAAAGTTCAGATCCAGATTTATCCTGACTCCTGGACTCATCGTCGTAGGACCCCGAGTCAGAAAACAGTTCCCCATCCTCTGAGGGGGAGTGTGCGTAGGACAAATGTTAATCATCCGAGTCTACAGGAAGGATAGTAGCTTCAGGATTCAGGTGGCGCCTTTTAGCGGTAGCCTTGCGCGCCAAGGAACCAGCGACTAAACTTTCCACGCTAGCCAGTCTAGCGGCAAGGTCAGCATGGGAGTCCCCGCCAGGGTTGGGGGTTAGACTCAGGCTTGGGGAAGTAGGAGAAACAAGGCGAGGCGCGGGCCCAGCCTCTGAAGAGGTGGGTAGGCCGGCTAGCGCCTGCTGGGCACAAGGGACGCAGACCCGTGCATTGTCACCACTGCTAGCTAAGACCCCACAAGCTACACACAGACGGGCTTGTCCCGAAGGAACCCTGTTCACGATATCCTGAGATGCCTCCATATGGTGATTATTATATTCAATATGCCAGTAGGGATTGACGCTGTTAAGCAACCCTGGATGCCCCAAACGCCCACTAGGAAGTGGGAGTGATTTGATTAAAAGATTCAGGGCCGGACTTTACAACGGGCCGGGAGAAGCCACCGAAGTCCGCGGTCTGAAAGACACAAGGGGAAAGGGAAGTCAGAGCCAAGCGCGAAGAAGACAAGTTAGGAAAGGGATCGCCCATGAGGGCACTTACAGAACAGCGAGGGGAGGACCGTCTTCACCATGCGTATGTGAGAAGGAAATGGCGCCAAGCGAACTTCGAAGGGCGGGCCAGAGCAGGCGATGACGCGGAGCGCGCCAAACCGAACCACGCCCCCCTCCGGAGAGCGCGAAGCTCGAAGGCGCGCAGCCCATCAGAAGCGACAGATATTGTCAGAGAGACATCACTCAGAGAGATCTGACAGGGTGAAAGCGGTGATAGGACACAAGCGCTATAGAATAAAAATGAAGTATGCGCCGAGTAATACAAGAAGGCGCAGTAGGAAAGCAAAAGGCTGAGAGTGAAGCGCAGCTCTGACTCCAAGGACCAATAAGACAATGGTTGACTAGTGTGATTAGGGCAAGGATTAGCCGTCGTACACACGACCCCCCCCCTCTTTTTTCCCCCACTAACGGGGAAAACTAGGGAGGAAGGTGATCCCATATACTGGGTTCACCGATACACCGGGCGAGGGGCACTAGTGCGGGAGGGGCATCCAATAGAAGGCTCACCATATGCCTTAACCGCCTACCCTTACCCTGTGGAAGGGAATTGCGGTGGAGTCTAGCTCCATACGCACACAAGGTGCTGCCTACCTTCACCCGACCCAACGCAGCCCAGGCTGGGAGGCATTAGTTCACAATGAGGACGGGTGGAAATAGTCCCGCAGGGCCTCGGGCTGTAAAGCCCCGCTCGCCTGCGAGAGCGTGATACTTCATGTCTTCGCAGTTTCAGCACTGCAGAGAAATCTGGGGATTTGTGGGAGGAGCCGGGAGGAGCTTGTTTTCTTCATGATTCTGCAGTGCACGGCGCTGAAGGCGGAGGTATACCCCACATGTAAGGACTATGTCTGGAGCAGGACGTGCTGTCTGCTTAGAATAGGTGAGTTTTTATGGGCGATCTGGGGGTTTCATGCAGCGGGGCACCCCATATTAGGATTCCCCCAAACGAGTACTTTAACAAAAAAAAAAAATTCCTCCCAATCAACGAGCCGAATTCAATTCAACACTGGTGAACTTTATTTACAAAGAATCCACGGTGACAAAAATAAAAAGACAAGAAGTACAAGAGTTATATGGCCGCCATAGCGACTCACAAAGTACACCAAAAAGAGGGCATCGGGCTTCTCTCGGAGGCGCTGGAGTGGTTACAACTTCCACATGATTGGAGGATCGAGGTGGAGGGGGCGGGAAAAAGGGGAGGAGTTAGGATCTCTATAAAAAAATATGCCATCAAAACGATCCGGACGATCGGACGCCAAGAAAAGACTATTTACAGGGAAAGGCCAATAGAGAGGACGCTTCCTATATACAATACACACAGGGATCGTTCAGAACAGACAAAAAAAAAAAAAAAGACAAAATGAAAAAAAAAAATAAGATAAAAAAAGAAAAAAAAAAGAGTCAGTTTTATACCTTCGTTAACCCCTTAAGTGCTGGAGGGAGCTAGATACAGTGCAATACATAGCAGCACTAGCAGGGATCAGTGATGGGAAAAGCCAAATGCCCTCAAAACCGAACTAAAGAGAAAGGAATGATGGGAAGGGAAAAAAAAAAATGAATGAACTTACTGTAAACTTTTTTTTCTTTCTTGCTATTTACTTAAAGTGGACCAAAACCCACAGCGATCGGCCCGGGAATCTAACAAGTTCCTTCCACCTGCAGCACCCAAAATCGGGATGCCCCGCTGTGTGAAACCTCCCGGGTCGCCCCATACACTTCGCCTTGCTTCCTGGTCCCAGTATCCCTCTAGCAGGGCGAGTGTCCATGTCAGGCATTTATGAATGGCCGGCACTGGCACACTCCCTGTTAGAGGGAAGCGGGGGATGCAGGCAGCAGTGCCGCTCGGCTTAGACGCGCTGACGTGAGTTGATCCGAGCGCACGGATTGGACAAGCGGACGCGCATGCACCGTAGGTCTGGGAAGAGGTGAGTTTGTTTTGGTAATCTGGGGGGTTTCACACAGTGGGGCATCCCCGATCGGGGTACATTGGGGACATAGACCAAAAACCCAGGATACTCAAACTCTACTTTAAAATGGACCAAAACCCAGGATTTTGACTTTCACCCTTGTAAGTACATGTTAGTGGGGCGAGTGCTGTCGGCCACACCCCCTCTCATCACTAGCTGTGGGTGTGCCTAGCTAGATGTACGGGGGGGATCCGGATGAAATGAGGGCTCGGGGAAAAAGCGAGTCCATCAGGTGGCCCCCAGGATTTCACACAACGGGGTATCCCAATTCTGGATGCTCCATAAAGACTTGGGGGGGGGGGGTGTTCTTAAAGTGGACCAAAACCCAGCACGATCAGCCAGGAATCTATAAGATCAGCGAGCTGGGGGGTTTCACACAGCAGGGCAACCCCCAATCGGGGCACCCCGGGGGAGAGGACCAAAACCCAGGATAATCAAAATCCTGGATTTTGGTCCAACTGTGGGACATTCTCCCCCCAAAAAAATGCTCATCTTGGTGGCACATCACTTAGTGGCAGGCTTTGGTTTTGCAGGCAAACAACCAATTAGGGGCCCTTTTACATTCATAATTACTAATCAGTGCAGCAAAGATGGAACCCAAATATGGGACACAGTCAGCTTTAATGTAAATGGGGCCTAGATGGAACACTGGAATAGATACTGCACTAGGGGGAGAGGCTACCAGTATGCAGAGGAGGAAGAGCCTTTATTTATTAGGGTATAAGGGAAGATACAGAAGAGCTTACAATCTATTAGGGTATAAGGGAGGATACAGAAGAAGAAGAGCTTACAATCTATTAGGGTATAAGGGAGGATACAGAAGGAGAAGAGCTTACACTCTATTAGGGTATAAGGGAGGATACAGAAGGAGAAGAGCTTACAATCTATTAGGATATAAGGGAGGATACAGAAGGAGAAGAGCTTACACTCTATTAGGGTATAAGGGAGGATACAGAAGGAGAAGAGCTTACACTCTATTAGGGTATAAGGGAGGATACAGAAGGAGAAGAGCTTACAATCTATTAGGGTATAAGGGAGGATACAGAAGGAGAAGAGCTTACAATCTATTAGGGTATAAGGGAGGATACAGAAGGAGAAGAGCTTACACTCTATTAGGGTATAAGGGTGGATACAGAAGGAGAAGAGCTTACACTCTATTAGGGTATAAGGGAGGATACAGAAGGAGAAGAGCTTACACTCTATTAGGGTATAAGGGAGGATACAGAAGGAGAAGAGCTTACAATCTATTAGGGTATAAGGGAGGATACAGAAGGAGAAGAGCTTACACTCTATTAGGGTATAAGGGTGGATACAGAAGGAGAAGAGCTTACACTCTATTAGGGTATAAGGGAGGATACAGAAGGAGAAGAGCTTACACTCTATTAGGGTATAAGGGAGGATACAGAAGGAGAAGAGCTTACACTCTATTAGGGTATAAGGGAGGATACAGAAGGAGAAGAGCTTACACTCTATTAGGGTATAAGGGAGGATACAGAAGGAGAAGAGCTTACAATCTATTAGGGTATAAGGGAGGATACAGGAGGAGAAGAGCTTACACTCTATTAGGGTATAAGGGAGGATACAGAAGGAGAAGAGCTTACAATCTATTAGGGTATAAGGGAGGATACCGAAGGAGAAGAGCTTACAATCTATTAGGGTATAAGGGAGGATACAGAAGGAGAAGAGCTTACACTCTATTAGGGTATAAGGGAGGATACAGAAGGAGAAGAGCTTACACTCTATTAGGGTATAAGGGAGGATACAGAAGGAGAAGAGCTTACAATCTATTAGGGTATAAGGGAGGATACAGAAGGAGAAGAGCTTACAATCTATTAGGGTATAAGGGAGGATACAGAAGGAGAAGAGCTTACAATCTATTAGGGTATAAGGGAGGATACAGAAGGAGAAGAGCTTACAATCTATTAGGGTATAAGGGAGGATACAGAAGGAGAAGAGCTTGCAATCTATTAGGGTATAAGGGAGGATACAGAAGGAGAAGAGCTTACACTCTATTAGGGTATAAGGGAGGATACAGAAGGAGAAGAGCTTACACTCTATTAGGGTATAAGGGAGGATACAGAAGGAGAAGAGCTTACAATCTATTAGGGTATAAGGGAGGATACAGAAGGAGAAGAGCTTACAATCTATTAGGGTATAAGGGAGGATACAGAAGGAGAAGAGCTTACAATCTATTAGGGTATAAGGGAGGATACAGAAGGAGAAGAGCTTACACTCTATTAGGGTATAAGGGAGGATACAGAAGGAGAAGAGCTTACACTCTATTAGGGTATAAGGGAGGATACAGAAGGATACAGGAGGAGACAGTGGCATTTAGATGCTTTATTTGATCCCTTTGTACCACCACTAAATGAAAATGATCGGGTCTTTTCCTGGGCCCCATAGTAGCCTATGTGCTGTGGCAATATCTAAAGATACCCCCATGGATCTGCTCCTAAGCTTTGTCATGAAAGGAGGGAGCAGACAGGGCTCCACACTTTTTTGAAGCAAAGAGAAGCATATCCGGAAAGCTAGTGCCCCTATTTTAAAGCGGACCTATAATCAAAAAGGAACAGAGGTCCATTCATCCTAAATCTTGATGCCCCGAGCTGTCATTTTTGCCTGAAGGTTTGCTTTGAGACAGGTGTTCCTGCCATAACAGGTTTGCCTTTGAATTAATTTTAAAAAATACTCCCATTGAATTTACATATTTAAAAAATGCCATTGGAGGTGACATAGCCCCGCCCCCAGGGAACAACAACCATCTGCATGATTTCAACCCTATTATTTTTGACTAGAGATCCATTTTAAGGAGAAGCCAGTCCCCGTGTTGCTGTCACATGACAGGCTTGCCTTTAAAGGCCGGTGAACAAAATTACATTTGATTTCAATTTTTTAAAAAATCACATTGGAGGTGATCTAGCCCCGCCCCCAAGGAACAGAGATCATCCACATTATTTCAGCACTGTCATTTTTGACTGGAAGCCTGCTTTAAGGAGCAGTCAGTCCCTGTGTTTCTGCCATGACGGGTTTGACTTTAAAGTAATCTGACAATTTAAAAAAAAAAAAACATTTGCATTTAATTTCAATTTTTCAAAATCCCATTGGAGGTGATCTAGCCCCGCCCCCAAGGAACAGAGATCATCCACATCATTTCATTTTTGACTGGAAGCCTGCTTTAAGGAGCAGTCAGTCCCTGTGTTTCTGCCATGACGGGTTTGACTTTAAAGTAATCTGACAATTTAAAAAAAAAACAAAAAAAAAAAACAATTGCATTTAATTTCAATTTTTAAAAATCCCATTGGAGGAGATCTAGCCCCGCCCCCAAGGAACAGTGATCATCACAATAACAACAAAAAAAAAAGAAACTATTAAAACTTCAGAACACAGTTTTAAAATAGACAATAAATAAGAACGTCTTTAAAAAAAAAAAAAATAATAAAAATGGCCGACGACGCGGCAACACTTTGTTGTTTTTAGCCACACGACTGGAGTGAACGCAGCCCCTCCCGCGAGTTCATTGGCTGGCGGTTATCCCGAGGGTCCTGCGGTGGATGCCGGCATGAAATGCGCATAGGGAAGCGGATGACAGCAGGTAGAGGCGACGCCGATTGGCTGCTCGCCCGGCCAGTGGTTATACCTTTACAGATGCCGCCCACTTGCGATCGCCACTTTTTGATTGGTTGGAGGCACAACGAGGATCCACCCGCCGCCATCTTGCCGAGAGCTACGGCGATGCGTCACCCGGCTCCCTCCAGGTACACGTACGCCTGTCCCCCTATGTGTGTGCTCCCCCGCTCTTCTCTCGCTGCGCGGCGGCCATGTTGGACGAGTGGTGACTGGAGGAGGGGGGGGGGGCAGGCTGGACGTTCAGTCGTTGGATGAGCTGAAGGCATTACGGGCAGCAGCAACATGGATGAGGGTCCCGTGCGGGGGGAATCCTTCACACCCTCCACAGGAGAAGATGATTGGTGCTGTCGTCTCTGCCCACCGTCTCGCTGCTGTTGGTGAGTCGGAAGTCCTCGTAGCCGTCCCCTCCGCTGATCACCAGCAGCTTGGACTTGGAGCGATGGCGGCCTGAATCCCGCTTCTCTGTGTCGCACGCTTGTTCGTTATTGGCTAAAAGAAAAATGGATAAGGGTCGGGAGCGAGTTCAATAGGGCACGCCAATCCTTACGCGCGGCTCTTTACGCAGGAAGGGCAAGCGCTAGTTCTAGGCTTCAGTGTAGGGAAACATATTGTCGGGAGTACAGTAATAGTTAACAGTTGATGCCTGTTCAGGTAGAAGAAGAGGGGGGGGGGCCCTACACTCTCCCCTTAACTGAACAGGCCTTAGCACCGGCCCCTTATGCTCAGCTCTGTACACAGGAAGGGCAAGCGCTAGAGTGACAGATTTCTCACATTAATCCGGACCTTCACCCTGAATAAGAGCCTATCTTATATGTTTCCCCCTCCCTGTACATACAGATTGCTCACATTAATCCTGGCCTTCACCCTGAATAAGAGCCTATCTTATATGTTTCCCACACCCTGTACATACAGATTTCCCACATTAATCCTGGCCTTCACCCTGAATAAGCCTATCTTGTATGGGACCCCCCTCTACATACAGATTTCCCACATTAATCCGGACCTTCACCCTGAATAAGAGCCTATCTTGTATGGGACCCCCCCCTCTACTTACAGATTGCTTACATTAATCCAGACCTGGAATAAGAGCCTATCTTATATGTTTCCCCCCCTGTACATACAGATTGCTCACATTAATCCGCACCTTCACCCTGAATAAGAGTTTATCTTATATGGTTCCCCCACCCTGTACTTACAGATTTCCCACATTAATCCGGGCCTTCACCCTGAATAAGCCTATCTTGTATGTTCCCCCCCTCTACATACAGATTTCCCATATTAATCCGGACCTTCACCCGGAATAAAAGCCTATCTTGTATGTTCCCCCCCTCTACATACAGATTTCCCATATTAATCCGGACCTTCACCCGGTTTAAGCTATTGTATAATCGCATTACCAACCCAAACCCTGATGTGATCACGCAATACATGAAACACTATTGAAGTTGGAGTCAGGTTTTGGCTATTGATCGGGCTCTGCATGCACTCACCTTCCTCTCCGGGTAATGGAAACGACACATCGAAGCCATCGGGCAGTTCCACGGAGGTAAGGAAGCGGACGTGGCCAGTATGACCCTGTGATAGGCCCACGGGATTAAGTGGCCCCTTTAGAGAGGTGGAACCGGAGGAGATGGACAAGGTCAGGACAACCCCGGCACTGGTTCCGATCCACAGGAGATCCTTGCAGGCCAGCAGCGCCGTGATCCGTAAACAAGCGGACTTGTGCTGGCGGATAATGGCATCGGATCCTGGAGGAAGAGTAGAAAAGATCATGAGTATGACCAGAGGACGCTACACCCCAACTGGAGGATGCCAATCCTCTACTTAAGTACACAGCCCCCCTGCCTCAGGGAGCAGCTCCTCAACCAGAGAAGACAGCTCGCCAACCAGAGAAGACAGCTCCTCAACCAGAGAAGACAGCTCCTCAACCAGAGAAGACAGCTCCTAAACCAGAGAAGACAGCTCCTAAACCAGAGAAGACAGCTCCTAAACCAGAGAAGACAGCTCCTCAACCAGAGAAGACAGCACCTCAACCAGAGAAGACAGCTCGCCAACCAGAGAAGACAGCTCCTCAACCAGAGAAGACAGCTCCTCAACCAGAGAAGACAGCTCCTCAACCAGAGAAGACAGCTCCTCAACCAGAGAAGACAGCTCCTCAACCAGAGAAGACAGCTCCTCAACCAGAGAAGACAGCTCCTCAACCAGAGAAGACAGCTCCTCAACCAGAGAAGACAGCTCCTCAACCAGAGAAGACAGCTCCTCAACCAGAGAAGACAGCACCTCAACCAGAGAAGACAGCACCTCAACCAGAGAAGACAGCACCTCAACCAGAGAAGACAGCACCTCAAACAGAGAAGACAGCACCTCAACCAGAGAAGACAGCTCCTCAACCAGAGAAGACAGCTCCTCAACCAGAGAAGACAGCTCCTCAACCAGAGAAGACAGCTCCTCAACCAGAGAAGACAGCTCGCCAACCAGAGAAGACAGCTCGCCAACCAGAGAAGACAGCTCGCCAACCAGAGAAGACAGCTCGCCAACCAGAGAAGACAGCTCCTCAACCTGAGAACACCGCTCCTCAACCTGAGGAACACCGCTCCCCAACCTGAGGAACACCGCTCTCCAACCTGAGGAACACCGCTCCCCAACCTGAGGAACACCGCTCCCCAACCTGAGGAACACCGCTCCCCAACCTGAGGAACACCGCTCCCCAACCTGAGGAACACCGCTCCCCAACCTGAGGAACACCGCTCCCCAACCTGAGAAACACCGCTCCCCAACCTGAGAAACACCGCTCCCCAACCTGAGAAACACCGCTCCCCAACCTGAGAAACACCGCTCCCCAACCTGAGAAACACCGCTCCCCAACCTGAGAACACCGCTCCCCAACCTGAGAACACCGCTCCCCAACCTGAGAAACACCACTCCCCAACCTGAGAAACACCGCTCCCCAACCTGAGGAACACCGCTCCCCAACTTAAGAAGACAACTCTCTAACCTGATAACACCACTCCCCAACCTGAGAAACACCGCTCCCCAACCTGAGAAACACCGCTCCCCAACCTGAGAAACACCGCTCCCCAACCTGAGAAACACCGCTCCCCAACCTGAGAAACACCGCTCCCCAACCTGAGAAACACCGCTCCCCAACCTGAGAACACCGCTCCCCAACCTGAGAACACCGCTCCCCAACCTGAGAAACACCGCTCCCCAACCTGAGAAACACCGCTCCCCAACCTGAGGAACACCGCTCCCCAACTTAAGAAGACAACTCTCTAACCTGATAACACCACTCCCCAACCTGAGAAACACTGCTCCCCAACCTGAGAAACACCGCTCCCCAACCTGAGAAACACCGCTCCCCAACCTGAGAAACACCGCTCCCCAACCTGAGAACACCGCTCCCCAACCTGAGAAACACCGCTCCCCAACCTGAGAAACACCACTCCCCAACCTGAGAAACACCGCTCCCCAACCTGAGGAACACCGCTCCCCAACTTAAGAAGACAACTCTCTAACCTGATAACACCACTCCCCAACCTGAGAAACACCGCTCCCCAACCTGAGAAACACCGCTCCCCAACCTGAGAAACACCGCTCCCCAACCTGAGAAACACCGCTCCCCAACCTGAGAACACCGCTCCCCAACCTGAGAAACACCGCTCCCCAACCTGAGAAACACCGCTCCCCAACCTGAGGAACACCGCTCCCCAACTTAAGAAGACAACTCTCTAACCTGATAACACCACTCCCCAACCTGAGAAACACTGCTCCCCAACCTGAGAAACACCGCTCCCCAACCTGAGAAACACCGCTCCCCAACCTGAGAACACCGCTCCCCAACCTGAGAAACACCGCTCCCCAACCTGAGAAACACCGCTCCCCAACCTGAGAAACACCGCTCCCCAACCTGAGAAACACCGCTCCCCAACCTGAGAAACACCGCTCCCCAACCTGAGAAACACCGCTCCCCAACCTGAGGAACACCGCTCCCCAACTTAAGAAGACAACTCTCTAACCTGATAACACCACTCCCCAACCTGAGAAACACCACTCCCCAACCTGAGAAACACCGCTCCCCAACCTGAGAAACACCGCTCCCCAACCTGAGAAACACCGCTCCCCAACCTGAGAAACACCGCTCCCCAACCTGAGAAACACCGCTCCCCAACCTGAGAAACACCGCTCCCCAACCTGAGAAACACCGCTCCCCAACCTGAGAAACACCGCTCCCCAACCTGAGAAACACCGCTCCCCAACCTGAGGAACACCGCTCCCCAACCTGAGGAACACCGCTCCCCAACTTAAGAAGACAACTCTCTAACCTGATAACACCACTCCCCAACCTGAGAAACACCGCTCCCCAACCTGAGAAACACTGCTCCCCAACCTGAGAAACACCGCTCCCCAACCTGAGAAACACCGCTCCCCAACCTGAGAAACACCGCTCCCCAACCTGAGAAACACCGCTCCCCAACCTGAGAAACACCGCTCCCCAACCTGAGAACACCACTCTCCAACCTGAGAAACACCGCTCCCCAACCTGAGAAACACCGCTCCCCAACCTGAGAAACACCGCTCCCCAACCTGAGAAACACCGCTCCCCAACCTGAGAACACCACTCTCCAACCTGAGAAACACCGCTCCCCAACCTGAGAAACACCGCTCCCCAACCTGAGAACACCGCTCCCCAACCTGAGAACACCGCTCCCCAACCTGAGAACACCGCTCCCCAACCTGAGAACACCGCTCCCCAACCTGAGAACACCGCTCCCCAATCTGAGAACACCGCTCCCCAACCTGAGAACACCGCTCCCCAACCTGAGAACACCGCTCCCCAACCTGAGAACACCGCTCCCCAACCTGAGAACACCGCTCCCCAATCTGAGAACACCGCTCCCTAACCTGAGAACACCGCTCCCCAACCTGAGAACACCGCTCCCCAACCTGAGAACACCGCTCCCCAACCTGAGAAACACCGCTCCCCAACCTGAGAAACACCGCTCCCCAACCTGAGGAACACCGCTCCCCAACTTAAGAAGACAACTCTCTAACCTGATAACACCACTCCCCAACCTGAGAAACACTGCTCCCCAACCTGAGAAACACCGCTCCCCAACCTGAGAAACACCGCTCCCCAACCTGAGAAACACCGCTCCCCAACCTGAGAAACACCGCTCCCCAACCTGAGAAACACCGCTCCCCAACCTGAGAAACACCGCTCCCCAACCTGAGAACACCGCTCCCCAACCTGAGAACACCACTCTCCAACCTGAGAAACACCGCTCCCCAACCTGAGAAACACCGCTCCCCAACCTGAGAAACACCGCTCCCCAACCTGAGAACACCACTCTCCAACCTGAGAAACACCGCTCCCCAACCTGAGAAACACCGCTCCCCAACCTGAGAACACCGCTCCCCAACCTGAGAACACCGCTCCCCAACCTGAGAACACCGCTCCCCAACCTGAGAACACCGCTCCCCAACCTGAGAACACCGCTCCCCAACCTGAGAACACCGCTCCCCAATCTGAGAACACCGCTCCCCAACCTGAGAACACCGCTCCCCAACCTGAGAACACCGCTCCCCAACCTGAGAACACCGCTCCCCAACCTGAGAACACCGCTCCCCAATCTGAGAACACCGCTCCCTAACCTGAGAACACCGCTCCCCAATCTGAGAACACCGCTCCCCAACCTGAGAACACCGCTCCTCAACCTGAGAACACCGCTCCCCAACCTGAGAACACCGCTCCCCAACCTGAGAACACCGCTCCCCAATCTGAGAACACCGCTCCCTAACCTGAGAACACCGCTCCCCAACTTAAGACGACAACTCTCTAACTTGATAACACCGCTCCCCAACCTGAGAAACACTGCTCCCCAACCTGAGAAACACTGCTCCCCAACCTGAGAAACACCGCTCCCCAACCTGAGAAACACCGCTCCCCAACCTGAGAAACACCGCTCCCCAACCTGAGAAACACCGCTCCCCAACCTGAGAACACCGCTCCCCAACCTGAGAACACCGCTCCCCAACCTGAGAACACTGCTCCCCAACCTGAGAAACACCGCTCCCCAACCTGAGAACACCGCTCCCCAATCTGAGAAACACCGCTCCCAAACCTGAGAACACCACTCCCAAACCTGAAAAGGCAACTCTCTAACCTGATAACACCGCTCCCCAACCTGAGAACACCGCTCCCCAACCTGAGAACACCGCTCCCCAACCTGAGAACACCGCTCCCCAACCTGAGAACACCGCTCCCCAACCTGAGAACACCGCTCCCCAATCTGAGAACACCGCTCCCTAACCTGAGAACACCGCTCCCCAACCTGAGAACACCGCTCCCCAACCTGAGAACACCGCTGCCCAACCTGAGAAACACCGCTCCCCAACCTGAGAACACCGCTCCCCAACCTGAGAAACACTGCTCCCCAACCTGAGAAACACCGCTCCCCAACCTGAGAAACACACCTGAGAAACACCGCTCCCCAACCTGAGAAACACCGCTCCCCAACCTGAGAACACCGCTCCCCAACCTGAGAAACACCGCTCCCCAACCTGAGAACACCGCTCCCCAACCTGAGAAACACCGCTCCCCAACTTAAGAAGACAACTCTCTAACCTGATAACACCGCTCCCCAACCTGAGAAACACTGCTCCCCAACCTGAGAAACACTGCTCCCCAACCTGAGAAACACTGCTCCCCAACCTGAGAAACACTGCTCCCCAACCTGAGAAACACCGCTCCCCAACCTGAGAACACCGCTCCCCAATCTGAGAACACCGCTCCCCAATCTGAGAACACCGCTCCCCAATCTGAGAACACCGCTCCCCAATCTGAGAACACCGCTCCCTAACCTGAGAACACCGCTCCCCAACCTGAGAACACCGCTCCCCAACCTGAGAACACCGCTCCCCAATCTCAGAACACCGCTCCCCAATCTGAGAACACCGCTCCCTAACCTGAGAACACCGCTGCCCAACCTGAGAAACACCGCTCCCCAACCTGAGAACACCGCTCCCCAACTTAAGAAGACAACTCTCTAACCTGATAACACCGCTCCCCAACCTGAGAAACACTGCTCCCCAACCTGAGAAACACTGCTCCCCAACCTGAGAAACACTGCTCCCCAACCTGAGAAACACTGCTCCCCAACCTGAGAAACACTGCTCCCCAACCTGAGAAACACTGCTCCCCAACCTGAGAAACACTGCTCCCCAACCTGAGAAACACCGCTCCCCAACCTGAGAACACCGCTCCCCAACCTGAGAACACCGCTCCCCAATCTGAGAACACCGCTCCCCAACCTGAGAAACACCGCTCCCCAATCTGAGAACACCGCTCCCTAACCTGAGAACACCGCTCCCCAACTTAAGAAGACAACTCTCTAACCTGATAACACCGCTCCCCAACCTGAGAAACACTGCTCCCCAAACTGAGAAACACTGCTCCCCAACCTGAGAAACACTGCTCCCCAACCTGAGAAACACTGCTCCCCAACCTGAGAAACACTGCTCCCCAACCTGAGAAACACCGCTCCCCAACCTGAGAAACACCGCTCCCCAACCTGAGAACACCGCTCCCAAACCTGAGAACACCGCTCCCAAACCTGAGAACACCGCTCCCCAACCTGAGAAACACCGCTCCCCAACCTGAGAACACCGCTCCCCAAACTGAGAACACCGCTCCCCAAACTGAGAACACCGCTCCCTAACCTGAGAAACACTGCTCCCCAACCTGAGAAACACTGCTCCCCAACCTGAGAAACACCGCTCCCCAACCTGAGAAACACCGCTCCCCAACCTGAGAAACACCGCTCCCCAACCTGAGAACACCGCTCCCAAACCTGAGAACACCGCTCCCAAACCTGAGAACACCGCTCCCCAACCTGAGAAACACCGCTCCCCAACCTGAGAACACCGCTCCCCAAACTGAGAACACCGCTCCCCAAACTGAGAACACCGCTCCCTAACCTGAGAAACACTGCTCCCCAACCTGAGAAACACTGCTCCCCAACCTGAGAAACACTGCTCCCCAACCTGAGAAACACCACTCCCAAACGTGAGAACACCGCTCCCAAACCTGAGAAACACTGCTCCCCAACCTGAGAAACACTGCTCCCCAACCTGAGAAACACCGCTCCCCAACCTGAGAAACACCGCTCCCCAACCTGAGAAACACCGCTCCCCAACCTGAGAAACACCGCTCCCCAACCTGAGAACACCGCTCCCAAACCTGAGAACACCGCTCCCAAACCTGAGAACACCGCTCCCCAACCTGAGAAACACCGCTCCCCAACCTGAGAACACCGCTCCCCAAACTGAGAACACCGCTCCCCAAACTGAGAACACCGCTCCCTAACCTGAGAAACACTGCTCCCCAACCTGAGAAACACTGCTCCCCAACCTGAGAAACACCGCTCCCCAACCTGAGAAACACCGCTCCCCAACCTGAGAAACACCGCTCCCCAACCTGAGAAACACCGCTCCCCAACCTGAGAACACCGCTCCCAAACCTGAGAACACCGCTCCCAAACCTGAGAACACCGCTCCCCAACCTGAGAAACACTGCTCCCCAACCTGAGAACACCGCTCCCCAAACTGAGAACACCGCTCCCCAAACTGAGAACACCGCTCCCTAACCTGAGAAACACTGCTCCCCAACCTGAGAAACACTGCTCCCCAACCTGAGAAACACCACTCCCAAACGTGAGAACACCGCTCCCAAACCTGAGAAACACTGCTCCCCAACCTGAGAAACACCGCTCCCCAACCTGAGAAACACCGCTCCCAAACCTGAGAACACCGCTCCCAAACCTGAGAACACCACTCCCAAACCTGAAAAGGCAACTCTCTAACCTGATAACACCGCTCCCCAACCTGAGAAACACTGCTCCCCAACCTGAGAAACACTGCTCCCCAACCTGAGAAACACTGCTCCCCAACCTGAGAAACACCACTCCCAAACCTGAGAACACCGCTCCCAAACCTGAGAAACACCGCTCCCCAACCTGAGAAACACTGCTCCCCAACCTGAGAAACACTGCTCCCCAACCTGAGAAACACTGCTCCCCAACCTGAGAAACACCGCTCCCCAACCTGAGAAACACTGCTCCCCAACCTGAGAACACCGCTCCCAAACCTGTGGGAGCTCAGGATTCCCCGCGGACAGGTCAACCTTCAGACTCTAGGGCAGGTTTTGGTCCTCCACATGGATATAAAGGTGGCTGCAGGGTTTAAAGCCTTACCTGCCAGCATCTTGTGTACGGGCGGTGCGATGTCCACCTCCGCCAGCTGCTCGAAAGTGGTGGCGTGAAAGAGCCGGACCTGAGCACTACCCTGCAGGGCGATCCACATGCCGTGGTGGGAGCTGACCATACACGTCACGCAGCGGTTCTGATCCTGGCCAATCTGGAATGAGTGCTGTGACAGGAGATAGGTAAAAGGGCTTATTGGTTACAACAGCCATTCCAAAACATGCGCACATAGCACTGTGAAGAAATGTTAGTCAAGGCGAGGGGTGATAAACTAGACCAGGAGGTGCCACAGGTGCATGGACAGTCCATATATTGGGTATTTCTAGGATGTATCAAGCAGGCAGCACCCTAAATTAGGGTGCCAAGGGTGTCGTGGTCACTGTGGCCACTATAGGGTTTTTAGGCAGGGGCCTTTTTTTTTCCTTCGAAATAATGGATTTATGGATCATAGATCCTGTTCTATCGTATAATCTTATAAACATGGCGGGTGACTGTAGACACAAGGAGAGTTATAGCGTTTTCCTGATAAGCAAACCCCACCAAAGGCTCACCTGCTATGCATGCCTCATTGGTGATCCTACAGTGCATCCGTTACAGGCAGCATCAGCCATTCAGATAGGCTTGGCTACATTCTGCCGGATGGTGGATCTAGTTTTCATCCAAGGTTCTTACGGGCTCATCATGCCAGGAAAGCTTACTGAAAGATTGCACGCACTGTGGGATCCCAGGAAAGGTAACATTCCCAGGCGAACGGGTGGAGTTTCACATTGTGGGGCATCCCAAATCATGATGGGAGTCGACCAGGCCTCGATCGGCCTTGCTTGCTCCACTTTTAAAGCAGAATCCAGACAAAACGCACTAAGCCCATATTGGCTACTTCTAGGAGGTATCAAGCAGACAGCACCCCATATTAGGGTGCCAAAAGCATGGTGATCACTGTGGGCACCATGGGGTTTAGGTCTGCTTTTAAGGCAGTGCTGAGCCTTTTTTTTTCCTTCGAAATAATGGATTTATGGATTATAGATTCTGCTCTATATATATCTTATACTCTTATAAACATGGCGGGTCACTGTAGACACAAGGAGATTTATAGCGTTTCCTTGATAAGCGAACCAATCCTCCCTGGCTCACCTACTATACTTGCCTCATTGGTGATCCCACAGTGCATCCATTACAGGCAGCATACCAGTGTCAAGCCTATCTGATTGGCTGATGCGGGTAACATTCTGCCCGATGGTGGATCTAGTTTTCTGGTTCCTTAGAGGCTCATGATGCTCGGAAAGCTTACTGAAAGATTGCACGTCGCTCATGCACGCACAATTCCCAGGCAAGCGGGTGGAGTTTCACATTGTGGGGCATCCCAAATCATGATGGGAGTCGACCGGCCTTGCTTGCTCCACTTTGAAAGCAGAATCCAGACAAAATCCCGGGAGAGCCCTGGAATCTTTTAGACTCGGGTTACATGGGTTCTTGGTCCCTTCTACTGCTGCAATGGAGGAGCCTATCAGCTTTCAGGGCCAGCGCTGATAGGATTGGCCACTGGCTGCGCTAATAGGCTGCTCAGGGTGATGCGGCCATATGTCTGCAAGCAGCCTATCAGAGCAGCCAAGCCCATCAGCTGGCGGGTGCTGGCCCTGGGGGCATTTAGGCTGCTCCATGGCAGTCATAGAAGAGTATCCAGGCGGACGGTCTTCACTTTTATACTTGGCGATGTGCAGCGAGGGGAGCACGGGTTGCGCTGACCTGCTGCTATAGGGTACAGAGGTTCTTTTTTTGACCTTAGTTCCTCTTTAAACCAGACCAACAGCCTGACACAGTTGTAAAAGCAAGGTAGCAGCCATTTTGGAGCTTCCACTTCCAACTGACAATGCACAGTAACAGGAAGCCCAGCAGCACTTCCTGTTTGCAAGTGGCCTGCAGATGCATGAGCCACCATCTTGTTTTTAAAATTTACCCCAGCAGGAGTTAGAAAAAGGGTAAATTAATTTTTATGTGCAGCAATCTAAATTGCCCCCGGGGAAGGATTCATATGAGCACTGTTTGTTGTGTTGGCCTGGTTTAAGTCATTTTTGACTGTTGGTCCGCTTTAAAGTGCACCAACTATTTCTAACTCTAAGCTCTAGCCCACAAGAGAAATCCAAAATGGTTAGTCTGCATTGGGGACGTGAAAAAGCTGTGACACCTACGTAAAAGAAATAATAATCATGCCCCCCCCACCCAAGAATCCACCTGGCAGGGGCGTGCCGGCTCACCTCCTGGAGCAGGGACGACGTGTTGAAGATGGTGACCCTGTTCTGACATCCGCACCACAGCTTTCCCGACACGGACACCATCTTGGTGACGGGGCTCCCGGGGGAACCTAAAGAAATGGTTTTGGAGTTCTGAGCGTCCCAAAAACTTCCTGAAAGAGAGAGAGAGAGAAAAACAGAGGCCAGGGTCAGTATTGCAGTTATTTCCAACCGCTAATTTCCAGCATATATAGTGATGGACTGATGAACGATAAAGCGCTCTTAAAAAAAGAAAAAAGAATCCGCTTCTTTGGTCGTTACACTGGTTCTTGGATAGACCCGAATCACCGAATCTAAATGGTGGCTTAATAACACCTCATAGCTCCGGCTTCTCTTCTGGGCTAGAGCTTAGAGTTAGGCTAGAGCTTAGAGTTAGGCTAGAGCTTAGAGTTAGAAATAGTTGGTGCACTTTGGTCGTTACACTGGTTCTTGGATAGACCCGAATCACTAATTCTAAATGGTGGCTTAATAACACCTCATAGCTCCGGCCAGGCTAATGCAATCAACACCTGACCTCCATGCGGTGTATACACAGTATGAGGATAAGGGCTTTGAGCTGAGAACGACAGATGACTAGGGGCAGGTCTTCAAGAAAAAAAAAAATCAGCAAGTCCAGATGCCTTGACGTACTACTTACGGAGAAGCCCTTCAATGTAGCCATTATAACCTATCATCGCTAGCTGTTATGCCCCCAACTGTTACTATACATACCTTCCATTTTTTCAGGGTGGGAAAGAGGCTGCAATTATTAATTTAGGCCACACCCCTTCATTGAGGGATGAATAGGAGATAGGATGTAACAGTCAAAACAATATAAACACTTTAAATAGGCAAATTAATTATTTATTGCTGCAGATCTGCATGTTACACCTCAAGGAGGGATAAATGACAACAACAAGGGACAGGGGGACATGGACTCAAAAGAGGGACAGTCCCTCCAAATCAGGGAATTATGACCATGGTTACATATACACTGGCCTATTCAGATCTATGGTATGTAGATCTATTTTATGTGTTTTTATTGTTACACCGCCACCTAGTGGGCAATGTAATGGAAGCTCTGCAATGCAGCCGCTGTGATGGAACTTTCTCCCTATTCAGAGTCATGCTTACCTTTTTGTAACACATAAATGCCGAGTTGTAGGAGGGAAATCCCTTTTTGGGTCCCACTTGGTGAGCTTATAAAAAGTGTCCACCCTCCCTCATGTCGCATACTTACCTGGTGCAAGCTTGTTCCCATGGTGCACCAGTCCGTACAGAATTCCCACCACTCTGGGTGTGTGTCTGACCGCCACCAGGCATTCAAGTCGTGAAGAGGGGTCGCCGAGCCTGGGAATGAGCTCGCTGAAGGTACCGGGTAAGTAAGCACCATGGGGAGGGTAGACACTTTTCATTTAGACTTTAGACTCCCTTTAATGACAAGGGAGTCAAGTGAGTCACTATATTGTTTAAACCCCTAGACTCACCTTTTCCCACCCCAACAGTGCATGCGTGGGCTCTCGTCCTTTCGGCAAACAGCTCTGATTGTTTACAACGGGGAGCGCCGCGCTGACTCATCCCCTGCGGCTTTCATATACTCCCGGCCCAACCATTCAGACATGCGCCACCAGGGATACGGGGGTGCGGTAGCCCAAGCTCCCCATTGATTTCAATCAGAGCCCTTTGCTGAATGATGTAGTCCAGACAAAGGGCTCTGATTGGAGGAGAGCCTGCACCACTGCAGAGAAATGTGAGTTTTAGTGGACGAGTTTCACACAGCGGGGGAGCCCGAATAGAACCTGAAAAAGAACACAGAACCCAGGAAACACAAATTCCCGGGTTCTGTTTTGCTTTAATGGGGGGCTCCATCTCATTTGTTACATCCTCTCTTTAACCCTTTCGCTGCCAGCCTCCATGGAGTTTTTGTCACCCTTTTTGCACTATTTTGCGCTCCTCATGTTCAAATGTGATTTTTGAAGGGATTTCCAGGGATTTTCCAGGAAAATCATAAATAGATTTTTCAGCATAGTCTGGGCTTTAACATGTCATTTTGTCATTTTTTAGGAGTATTCCCAATATTTTCGGGTGAAATATGTGAAAAAAATAAAAAAAATCTATTTTTTACAATTTGTAGTGTTTTTTTGTAATAAAAAAATACAATTCTGTGATTAATCACCCGTAGAATTGACATTATGAGTATACAGTACCTCCTGCTCCAAATCTAATACTTACAGTTGGGATATACTCCGCCAGCTGGCGCTGGACTGCAGAGACATCGAAAATAGGCTCCTCCCGGCCCCTCAAATACCCGGAGACCTCCCACAAATCCCCAGCATTGAAAAGCAGTTAATGAGAAGCTGGGAGAATTAAACAATCCAAACTATCAACTATAACAATCATCATACAGGGGATCCAAGATAATGCAAACCAAGGGTGGGTTGGAGCAGGACGTACTGTATACTCATAATACCAATTCTACAGGTGAGTAATCACAGAATTGTATTATTCTTAGTATACAGTACGTCCTGCTCCAAATCTAATACTTACAGTTGGGACATCCAATAGCAGTGTCCATAAAGTAGGGTGGGATCCCCAATAAAAATCAGCAGCAGGCAGTTTAAACCACTGCCGCCTGCAGAACCTTGCGGCCAAAAGCAGCATCAGCTGAGGCCCTAACATCAACCTTGTAAAACTTAGAAAAGGTATGAACAGAAGACCAAGTAGCGGCCTTGCAAACTTGTTCAACAGAAGCCTGGTGCTGAAAAGCCCAAGACGCACCAATAGCACGAGTAGAATGAGCAGTAAGGCGGAAGGGAGGATTCTTCCCCTTAGCAGAGTAGGCCTGAATCACAGCCTGACGAATCAACTTGCTGATAGTAGACTTGCCAGGAGCCAAACCCTTCCTAGGACCAGAAGGGACCACAAAAAGGGCATCAGTTTTTCTGAAAGGTGCAGTAGCCACCAGATAGTACTTCAGACACCTAACCACATCCAAAGAGTGCAAAACTCTCTCCTTAGCATTGCTAGGATTAGGGCACAAAGAAGGAAGAACAATATCCTGATTCAAATGAAAGGCAGACACTACCTTAGGCAGAAAGTCAGGTTTGAAACGAAACACCACCTTGTCCTGGTGTCTCTCATAGTAGGGGGGCTGAATGGACAGCGCCGCCAACTCAGACACACGCCTGACAGAAGTGATAGCCACCAGAAACACAATTTATTACGAGCATGTCACACACCCCACTTCCAAAGATCCATGACACTTGGGAAACCAGCCTGTAGAGGGCGCTCTTGCAGAGATGACATGGAAAAAGGAGCCCCTCCTGGTCCATAAGTACCGGGTTCCTCCCACTATTCCCCAGACTTTTTAGAAAGCAGTGAGAACCAGGAAGAGCCAATTAAATTCAATAAATGAAAAATAATAATCACCATATAAAGGATCCTTAGAACAAAAAAAGGGCGGGGGAAGTGGGGTGTGTGACATACTCGTAATAACCATTTTACAGGTGAGTATTCACAAAATGGTATTATTCCTTGTATGTCACACACCCCACTTCCAAAGATCCATGACACTTGGGACATCCAATAGCAGTGTCTATAATGGGTGGGGATCCCAAAGGAATAATGCATAACTTAAATTACTGCAGCTTGCAGAACTTTGCGGCCAAAAACAGCATCTGCTGAGGCCCGAACTTCAACCTTGTAAAACTTAGAAAAAGTATGCACAGAAGACCAAGTCGCAGCCTTGCAGACTTGTTCAACAGAAGCTTGGTGCTGAAAAGCGCAAGAGGCTCCAATAGCACGAGTAGAATGAGCGGTGACACGAAAAGGGGGAACCTTCCCCTTCGCCATATAGGCCCCAATGATGGCCTGACGTATCCACTTACTAAGGGAAGATTTGGCAGGAGCAAAACCCTTCTTGGGCCCAGAAGGCACAATAAAAAAGGCATCCGTCTTACGGAAGGCTGAGGTAGTAACTAAATAATACTTAACACAACGAACTACATCCAAAGAATGTAAGACCCTTTCCTTGTCGTTACTAGGTTTAGGACACAAGGAAGGAAGAACTATATCCTGATTTAGGTGGAAAGCAGACACCACGTTAGGAAGGAAATCCGGTTTAAAACGGTAAAAAAACCTTATCTTGATGCCTCTCAAAATAAGGGGCTTGAATAGACAAAGCCGCCAGTTCAGAAACTCGGCGGACAGAAGTAATAGCAACCAAAAAGGCAACCTTCTGAGTAAGAATAGGAAGAGGAATATCCTGCAATGGCTCAAAAGGGAGCGGCCTGCATAGCTGAAAGCACCAAATTAAGATCCCAAACAGGAAGTAAAGGCTTTCTGGGAGGCCGCACATGCGCGACTCCTTGGAAAAAGGTCTTAACCAAAGGATGAAGAGCAAACGATCTTTGAAAGAAAATTGCCAAGGCAGAGACTTGCCCTTTCAAAGTACTAATCTGGAATCCCATATCCAGACCTCGTTGCAGATATTCCAGAATTCTAGAATAGAAAATACTCTACAGGGCAAAGCCCTGGATTCACACCAATCAATATAGGACCTCCAAGTCCTGTAATAAATGACAGAGGAAGACTTCTTCCTAGCTTTAATAGGAGTCTGAATAACCGCATCAGAAAGACCTTCTTCTTTCAAGATGGAGACTTCAGCAGCCATGCCGTCAAAGCCAGCGTTTGTAAATTGGGGTAACAAAGTTGACCCTGAGTGATGAGATCTGGAAGAAGAGGCAGATGGACACGATCCACTGCCAGCCTTACGACGTCTGCGTACCACAGACGTCTTGGCCACCTTGGCGCCACCAGAATTGCTGGCACCTCCTCCAGTGCTAGCTTGCGCACCACCTTGCTGATCATGGAGAATGGGGGAAACAGATATAGGAACCCCAGATCCTTCCAGGCTAGAGACATGGCATCAGCTGCCAGAGGATCCTGGGATAGAGACACAAAAGCTGGCAGCTTGTGATTGTGGCGAGAAGTAAACAGGTCCAACCGTGGAGTCCCCCACTTGTGACAGAGGAACTGAAAGACCCTTGGATTGAGAGACCATTCTCCCTGGCGAGAACAACCCCTGCTCAGGGAGTCTGCCTCCACATTCTCTATCCCCGGAATGTAAACTGCTGATATGCAGGGAACATTGATCTCTGCCCACTGAAGGATCAGAGACACTTCCCGGAGGGCACCCCAACTGCGAGTCCATCCCTGGTGATTGATGTATGCAACAGCTGTTCGGTTGTCTGACCGAATCTGAACTGGCAGACCCTGTAAGAAATGGGTCAGTCGAAGTAGAACAAGACATATGGCCCGAAGCTCTAATACATTGATTGGAGAATGAGCCTCCTGAGGCCCCCACAATCCTTGGAACTGATGCTTCTTCCAGAAGCCCCCCCAGCCCACCAGGCTGGCATCCGTGGTAACCAGTTCCCAACGCGGAGTCAGAAATGACTTGCCCTTCTGGAGGTTGTGCGATATTAACCACCACTGAAGGAACTGCAAAACGTGAGGAGACAATAGACAAGTCTGATTCAATGATAGTGGGCACCTGTCCCACTTTGCCAAGAGGAAGAGCTGAAGCATCCTTATGTGAAACTGGGCAAACGGGACTGCCTCGAATGCAGCTACCATCAATCCCACTAGTCTCATCCCTAGACGGATAGACTGACGAGGGTTGGACAAGAATAAAAGAATCAAGTCCTGAATCAGAACCATCTTGGACTGAGGAAGAAAAACCTTGGCCTGAAATGTATCCAGAATCAGGCCCAGGAAGGGAATTTCCCTGGACGGACAGAGAGAGGATTTGGGGTAACTTATTACCCATCCGAACCTTTCTAGCGTAGAGACCACCGTCCTGGTGTCCAACACTGATTGTTCGAGGGAGGAGGCCGCGATAAGAAGATCGTCCAGGAAAGGCACAATGCGGATGCCCTGGACCCTGAATATAGCCATCACTCCTGCCAGCATCTTGGTAAAGACTCTTGGGGCCGAGGTAAGGCCGAATGGCAGGGCCACAAATTGATAATGCTGGTCTTCTATCGAGAACCTGAGAAATCTCTGGTGACCTGGAAAAATAGGAATGTGTAAATAAGCATCCTTGATGTTTATGGATGTCATGAAGTCCCCCTGACGGAGAACATCGATCGTTGATCACAGAGACTCCATGCAGAATTTTCTGAAACTGATAAATTGATTGAGTCTGCTTAGGTCTAGGATAGGCCGAACAGAGCCGTCCTTTTTGGGTACCGTGAATAGGTTGGAGTAAAACCCCAAACCCCTTTCCGCTGGAGGCAGTAGGCAGATGACAGCCATGTTTAACAGATACGCTACTGCTGCCCGCAGTCCCTGCGCAATTGCAGGATCTGACGGCATCCGGGACATGAAAAATCTGGGAGGAGGCCGGGACTTGAATTCCAGTTTGTAACCGGAAGAGACTACTTCCAGAACCCAATTGTCTGATACCTCCTGAACCCAGACCTGGAAGAAAAACCGCAGCCGTCCCCCCACCCATAAGGGTGAGGGCGTCCCCTCATTGTTGAGCAGGCTTAGTGGCACATTTGGTTTTGGACCCCCAATTCTGACTTGGACAGCCACGTCCCTTTCCTCTATTCCATGCATTCCCTCTAGGGGCTGAAAAGGCCGATCCTCTACTGGATCTAGACCCCCGAAAGGAAGGGTTAAAGGAGGCCATTCCATGAAAGGAACGACGTTGTTTCTTACGCTGAGGTAATTTACCTCCCTTAGTGACAGAATCCAATTTTTCTCCAAAGAGGCGCAATCCCACAAAAGGAAGCGCTATAAGTGATTTCTTGGCTACAATATCAGCTGCCCACTGCCGCAACCACACCGACCGCCGAATGGCGACTAACAAGGCAGAGGTTCTGCTGCACATGACCAGAGTGTCATCTAAGGCAGAAAGTACAAAGGATGAAAACATCTCACATCGCTTAAGAGCGGCGTACTCATCAGAGGCTGGATCAAGCCCTGAATAATTCATTAGGTCTCTCACAACAGACCTAATAGCCACTGTCATGAGCGCTGAAGTACCAACAGGCAGCAAGGCCGAGCCCACACTGGAAAAAGCGTGGCACGCCATTTGATCAATACGCTTATCCTCTCCATCTTTAAGTGTAGTGGAGTCAGGAGAATGCAACACAGAAGAATTGGATAAATTAAGCACAGGGGCATCCACCACAGGTGGTGATGACCAACGTTTAACAGTATCAGCTGGGAAGGGATATTTCTTGTCCCAGCGCAAGGGAATGCCAGGAAGCCGCGCAGGCTTCTCCCATTCTTTAAGAATAATATCAAAAAAATGCTTTTGATCTGGGATTTCTAAACAAGGTTTAGAGGCTCCAAAGAATTCCCCTTTTTGAGGAGGGACTACTTCAGGAGGAGTAATAACCAAAACCTCAAATAACTGAGCAAGAGCTTTTGGGGTATCCACAACACTTGCTTCAGCCTGCTCAATCTCAGTACCAACAAATTGCTGTTCATCAGAAACATCTGATTCCTCATATAATTCTCCTTCTTCTGAGAAGGATCAGACCAATCAAGCAATTCACAATTGTCTGACTCACTTGCCGGAGCGGCATGAGCCAAGTGCTTTCTTTTAGCTGAGGCCTTCTTAGGCACAAAGGTAGACATTCATCTTTCAAGATGAGCCAATCTGGCACATAAATCAGCATGCGACTCACCACCCATGACAATATCATTGGGGGTACGGACAAGACATGGCGGAGTAGGAGATGAGGCATTAGCCGCAGGCCCTGAAGCCTGGGCCTCAGTTTGCTGCATAATAGTTAATTGTGCACAAGGGACGCAAAGAATTGCGTTATCCCCAACAAGGGATGCCCCACATCCAAAACATTGCCGAGTCTGTGCAGAGGGAATTGCATGTCTGTTACCCTGGGATGCCTCCATATGGTGTTTAGTATTATACTATAATTGATTATAGTCGCCAAGTATATATGGGATTTACACAATTGCTACCCGGGATGCCCCTTTAAATAGTCCCAAGTGGGAGGATTGAAACACAAATGAACCCCCAAATAAGGCTTAAGGGCTTTTTTTTTCATATAAGGACCAGGAGAAACCCCTTCTTAAATAAGGAGTTTCCACCTACAGAGAAAACAAAAAAAAAAAACAGTCACCAAATGCACACAATATAAATAAATGACAGAAAAAAACTCCCTTCAGCCAAGCTGAAGGGTACTCACAGCCCATGCAATAAGCTCACATCATGAGGTAAGGCCACAGGGAAGCAGGAAACAGGAAGTCAAACAGAGCATACCAGGTGCTCTCTGAATAAAAGCATGCCTAAGCCCCGCCCACTTCCAGGATCACATGGCCAAAAATGGATGGAAAATTCAAATCTGAACACAGCCAGAAACAAAGAGCTTTAATAGGTAAGCAAAAAATGCTGCCTAGACAGAGATAGGAAAATCTAAATAAAACATTTCCTGTTAAATAGTATAGTAAAACATACATAATAAAAATAAGAAATAAAGACTTATTTTATATATCTTTTTTTTTTTTTTTTGTGTGCAAGGTGACAAATAAGCCCAGATAACGCCCCCCCTTCCCCCCTCCTTTTTACCCAGCAGGGTTAAAGGAGAACTAAGGGTAGAGAATAGAAATGCACCCATAAGGCACAAGGGGATTATAAAGGGACAGGGGCATCCCATGCCGGGAACACCAACCTGGAAGCCGGAGGGCGACGGGGGAGGGATCGGATGCCCCCCCCCAGGAAGAGGGGGAAAGTCAGGCACATAGATTCTACGTGCTTGGCAATTAAGTGGAGTAGAAGCAAGCACGTAGATTCTACGTGCTTGGCACTGAAAGGGTTAAAGAGGAACACCCAGGGTTTTAAAGTGGACCATACCCGCTCCCCCCCCCGGGGCATCCAGATATGAGATGTCCCACTGTGTCAAACCCCCCCAGGCCGCCCACAAACGGACCTCCATTCCCAGTCCAAAGGCGCATGTGTGAGCAGCGGGCGCATCCCCGCACCAGGTATTTGTGAATGGCCGGCACAGACACGCTCCCTGTTAGAGGGTAGTGGGGGATGCAGCCGCCAGCGTGCTCGGATCCGCTCGCCTTAGACGAGCTCTTGGAAGAAGGGGTGAGAGCGGATCCAAGTGCGAGAGGACAAGAGACTGTGCATGCGTCATAGGACTGAGGAAGGGTGAGTGAGATCGGGCCACCTGGGGGTTTTTACACAGCGACACACCGATCAGGGTGCCCGGGGGCAAAAGACCAAAACCCAGAATAGTCAAAATCCTGGGTTTTGGTCCACTTTAACCCTGCGGCGTGTTCCTCTCCGACGGGGAATCCCACAGTGTGGGAAGCCAATCCGCATGCTCTGCATTCAGCATCTGCTAGCGGCTCTTACATCACAGCACCTAGATATCTGAATGGGGCCGAGAGCGCCGCCATCCGCATCCCCGTGAACCTCTAGCTTTGTGCCCCACGCCAGCCATTTCCAAATGCCTTCTGCGCGTATGCGTCTAGCTAAAAGGAATAGCGTGGATGCGACAGGACTCGTGCATGCGGCCGGCTAGGCGAGCTTAGTAGTACACAGTGGGGCATCGCAAATTAGCCATCCCTAGAGTCATTAAAGCAGGAGTCAAGTCATGGGGCGATAGTTGAAAATCCCAAGTGTTGTTCCACTTTAAATATTTACCTCGTATAATTATTAGTATTGTTAATTTATAAAGCGCCATCATTTTCCATAGTGCTGTACAAAGCAGTAATTACAGACAGGGTAGAAACATACAGTACATAGACTATTACAGATGCAGTGTTACAGAGTTTACAATTAATATTCCGAATACAAAATACAATAGCATAGAGACCCCGCCCCTGAGGAGCTTACAGTCTAAAGGATCCCACAGAGCATGTGCACAGGCCTCTCGCAGCATCTCTGAATATAAGATGCAGTAGCAGAGAGCGGCACCCTAATGAGCTTACAATCTATAGGGCTCCCACTAGGTAATGACGTGCCCTCGGGGGCGGATCAGACCCGAAACATCGGCACCAGCTGAAGTTTCTTTTAGAACGTTTCCCCACTAAAGACTCACCTGCCTCTCTCTGGTAAACGATCAGATCTCCATTAGCCAGCGACACAAACACTTGGTTGTCGAGGTACCTTTAAAAAAAAGAGAAAATATACATATAGAACTATATATAATAATATATTACGTATATAATACAATATATATAATAATAAAACAATAATTATAGACACAGCATTAGGGAAATATGTACAGAAAATAACTACAACCTAACCTACACTATGTGCAATAACATCATTATGTTAAAGCGGATGGAAATCCATTTTTGGGGCCGCCGCTCAATTTCAGTCCCCCCCTCCCCGGGTGCTGCTGTGCGGCAGTGGCCCAGTTTTCAAAGAAGTCCGGGCTTTTCCACTGCCTAAGCTATACCCGCGGCACTTTTGAGAGAGACCATTGGCTCTCTCAAAACTGCCACTTTGATGAGATGCAGCCGAATGCCTGCACCCACGGCACGCTGTTTGAGTGCGCATGCGCCCATTCAGGAAGGCTAGGCACGGGAGCGTGCACAACCGCGGGGATACCAGGGCTGCGGCCGCCACTGGAGACCATGCCACGGAGCCCGTTGGGATCAGATAAGATCACTGGTGCCCCAGGTAAAGGGGTTTCACACATCAGTGTAGGATGGCCCAGGGATAGGCTACAGGCAGGGGGGAGGGGGGGGGGGGGGATAGAAATGGCAGAGATATCAAGGTTTCCAGTTTTATCCCACGATTTCTCTTCTGAAGCATGTGGGCGTGGCCCAGGCGAGGAGGGAAGGGTTAGCTGGGCTTAAATGGCAAATCTGAGAGTGTGATTCAAGCCAATAATACAGAGGGGGTGTGGCTTGAACTAGCTCTTCAAGCTAGTATTGGTGGCCCACATTTTCAGGGTGGTGGGGGCAGATAAGGAAGTGTATTTCCTCATTCAAGGCGCCGAGCAGAGAGGCAGCACGGCGCTGGAGGAGGCACGGCGCTGGAGGAGGCACGGCGCTGGAGGAGGGCTGGAGGAGGCACGGCGCTGGAGGAGGCACGGCGCTGGAGGAGGCACGACGCTGGAGGAGGCACGACGCTGGAGGAGGCACGGCGCTGGAGGAGGCACGGCGCTGGAGGAGGGCTGGAGGAGGCACGGCGCTGGAGGAGGCACGGTGCTGGAGGAATGCTTGGCAAAGTAACTCTACAGTTTATTTTTTAACCTTTTGCCTGAAAAATCCCTTTAAATTTCTTTGCAGGATGTCAGAGTTGCTGTTTTGGGGGTGTATGATGAACCTGATGGGCTGGGAGCGTCTATGTGTGGGGTAGCTGTCAAGGCTGGCGGCAGGGCCCCTCTTCACGGCCGCATACAGGAGTCCTGCTTGTACTGCCCCGGGAGAACCCTTTCTTTCATTTTTCCTATCAGTGTAGAGCATATTATCTCATGGCGAATCAAAACCACCACATCACTCCAGCCTCCCTCGTATTGTGGGGGCGGAGTAGAAGAATAAAAGGGTGGATGTGATTGTCTGTCCTAGTCTGACATAAGTGTGGAATAAGGAGCACAGTGCGGGTTTTCCAGACACTTACAGGATCATATTAATTTACAATCCAGCACATCCCTTCCATTTAAAAATAATTTTTTCAAAATCAATTAGCCAGGTGCCGCAACCTTATACGGGGTTTCCACCCCTTAAACCCCAAAGCAAATAGTATATAATTCTAATTAAGGTGCGCACTCATTTACCAATCAAAGAATAGATGCAGATAGGATGATTTTTAATGTGGACAATCTGTATGTACAGGGTGTGGGAAACATATAAGATAGACTTGTATTCAGAGTGAAGGTCCGCTTTAATATATGTTACATTGAGGCACTTTAAAGCATACTCAAAGCTGCACAGTAATAATACATGGACCTAGCTTTTAATTATGTGTTAGTATAAGGATTGTCTTGTTCTTGCAATATGGAGTAACTGAAAATAAATGGACAAAAATTTTTGATATCATTGTTGTTACTTTATTCTTTGATTGGTAAATGAGTGCGCACCTTAATTAGAATTATATAGCAGACACTTACAGGATACACATGACGGCCGCCGAGTGCTGTATCTTCATGCTGTTCTTGCGGTTGCGGATGTTGTCGGACGACTGATAGACGTGGATACTGCAACACAAAAACACGCTCATGTCATCTATGCGGGGGGTCAGGTGAGTATCGATAACCAAAAAAGGCTGCAAAGAGTCTAATCCCAGACCAGAAACCCAGTTAAATCAATAAAAAAAACAAACGAGGCAAACTCGGATGAGAACGAGCGCGCTGATTGGCTTTCACTCGGCTCCCTTAGACCCTGCTGACGGCGCCGAAGGGAGCACAGGCCGCATCCCCCGCTCACCTCCTAGATGTCACATGCCCGCGCCAGCCATTCAGAAAGGCCGGGCTTGGGTGCGCGCACGGCTAGAGGTGGGCCAGGATGCGGCTGTAGCGCAGGGCTCTGGGACAAGGTGAGTGAAACAGGGTTTCTTGGGGGTTTTACAATTCAGGATGCCCCAAGGAGTAGAACTCAGATGGCCCTGGAGGCTTTTATACTCCAGGACCTCCGATGTTCCTCTTTAAAGTGGAACAAAAACCCAGGATTTTGACTTTTATAGGTTGTGTTCCCTGCTCTGGGCAAATCCCGGTTTGGAGAACCTCACTTTTTCCTGTTTCTAAATCCGCATGTGTGGACTCTTGGCAAATGGTTACGCAATCGATAGCGAAAGCAAACGCATCCCTAGGCACACTCCCGCTGCTACCCTATCTGAATGGCTATGGATGGTAGCGTGCTCCGGTCACCTTATAGAGGGAGCCAGGAAGAAGGTGCTCTTTGTGGCGGGGTGTGCGCTTAACACAATGGGGCATCCCCATTTGAGATGGCCCAGAAATCTTATATTACACAGCCGTCCCATTGGGTTTTGTTGCACCTTAAATATTTAGCCAAAATCCACCTGTGATGTATCCCATCATACATACCTCTCTGGCGATCCCACGACGCATGTGCAGCATCTCCTGCATCCGTCTAGTCTTGGAGGCCGATTCATTAATAGCGTCAGGTAGCGACAGATGAGCGCCAGTAGCGTGATTTTCACAGCGCCCGCTAGTATTCGCTGTGCTTGGCCGTTGTTCGCTTGTTGACAGCGACTCAGTCGGTGTGCGGTAATGTTGAATACGTGGTTAGGAGTCGCTGTTTCACAGGTTCCACGCTGTATGGGTGCGCCTGACAGCGAATGGCCATAGCGAACGGCTCCCAGCATATTCATTAACAAATCACGCTCTAAAACATTCTCGCGCTGTGAAATGCTTGTTTAAACCCCAGAGCGCTGGCGGCGATGGGTTAAAAGTAGTTTTTAACCCCCAAACAACCATATTTTTTGATTAAAAAATTAAACAAGTTTTTCTAAACATTTTGTAATATGAATACATTAATATCAGACCTGTAAGATCAATTCTGCATAAATTTTTTTTTAACCTTAAAAAAAATATCTAACATTGCAGAAGTGGTCGCAGAATTTTTGACAGTTAAAAAAAAAACAAAAAAAAACTTAAAATCAATTAATTATGATTATTTAAAGATTGCTCCATTGAAATGCATTGGAGAGCGCCAGGGAGCGACAGGTCATACCTGGCGCTGTGATGGGATTAGTAGTGGCGCTGTTCGTTGCAGTCGGCTACATGATGAATCCCGCGCTAGCTGACGCTCTCGCCGGCGCTAGCCTCATTTAGCGTGATAAATGCGTGATTGTGTCCGCCGCCTGGCGTTCTGGAGTCGGTAGCCGCCGATAGCTGGCGCTACCTGGCGCTAGTCAGACACTACCTGGCGCTAGCCCTTGATAAATAAGGCCCTTTGTGTTGCCGCAACGGAATGGATGACGCACAGCAGTCAGCATGTAGTGCAACAGTCGCCCGTGGCAAGCAGCGGCCAATCTCCCATCCAGCTTTATTAAGCTGCGCTGATGTATGAGTGGCTTAGAAAGCCGCTTGGAGGAAAAACTCACCTGCACCGTTGGATAGCCCTGAAAGGTAAGTATCATAGGTCACCGGCGGGATTTCACACAGCGGGGCGTTCAAAAACCGAGATGCCCAAAGGGTGAAAACAAAAACCCTGTATAAAAGTCTCTAGGGACAGTGAAATGCCTCAACAGGGGTATCCTGATTTGGGATGCCCTGCTGGGTGGCACCTCCCTCGATCATCTGGTCCCTGTACGCAGCTTAATCCCAAGGCTGTGCATGTGACCAATGACATTTATCACAGTTTGTGGGCCGACAGGTCGCAGGCGGGATTTCACACTGCGCGGCATTTAAAAATCCGGATGCCCAATGAGTAAGGACCAAAAGCCTGTCTAAAAGTCTATAAGATTCCTGGGCCGATCGATTCCCTTCCCCCCGATGCATCCAAAGTCGGGATGCCCCGCTGTGTGAAACCCCCCAGGTCGCCCCGTTCACTTACCTTTGTTCCCGCTCCAACGGCGCATGCACAGGCTGCATGCCTGATAGAGGAAAGCGGAGAATGCGACCACGAGCGCGCTAATTGGACGAGTGGCCGTAGGATCGGGAAGAGGTGAGTTTCTTTGGGTGATCTGGGGGGTTTCACACAGCGGGGAATCCCCGGGGGTAAGGACTAAAACCCAGGATATTCAATGTCCACTTTAAGTCGTTCTGATGTATGAGCAGCTTAGAAAGCAGTTTGGAGGAGAGCCGCACCTGCACCGTTGGATAGCGCTGCAAGGTAAGTATCATAGGTCACCGGCGGGATTTCACACATCGGGGCATTCAAAAATCAGGATGCCCAAAGGGTAAAGACCAAAAGCCTGTCTAAAAGTCTCTAGGGCCACGCAAAATGCCTCCCTAGGGGTATCCTGATTTGGGATGCCCTGCTGTAAGCACCTCCTTCGATCCCGCATTAGAAAAACTCATTTGGTCCCTGTTTGCAGCTTATTCCCTTATTCCCAAGGTTGTGCGTGTAACCAATAGCATTCATCAGTTTGTGGGCCGACAGGTCACTGGCAGGATTTCACAGTGGGGCCCAAAGAGTAAAGACCAAAAGCCTGTAATAAAGTCTCTAGGACATGGTGAAATCCCTCCCCGGGGGTATCCTGATTTGGGATGCCCTGCTGTGTGGCACTTCCCTCGATCATCTGGTCCCTGTACGCAGCTTATTCCCAAGGCTGTGTGTGTCACCAATAGCATTCATCGCAGTTTGTGGGCCGACAGGTCATCGGTGGGATTTCACACAGCGGGGCATTTAAAGATTGGGATGCCCTAAGGGTAAAGACCAAAAGCCTGTATGAAAGTCTCTAGGGACAGTGAAATGCCTCCCCAGGGGTATCCGGATTTGGGATGACCTGCTGTGTGGCATCTTCCTTGAACGAATCTGGTCCCTGCATGCAGCTTATTCCCAAGGCTGCGAGTGCGACCAATGGCATTCATCGCAGATTGTGGGCCGACGGGTGCACGCACAACAGGGTTACCGATCTGTGCGCCCGGGAGTGCTGCGGGAATGCACTGGATGTAGGGACCAGGGGGTGCCTTAAAAGGACCCAGCAGGTTTAGTGACTTTAGGGTCACTTTAAAGTGGACCAAAACCCACTGTGAGTGGCCCTTAGATTTCTGGGCCGTCCGTTTCCCTTCTCCCGGGGCATCCAAAATCAGGATGCCCCGCTGGGTGAAACTCCCCAGGTCACCCCATACATTTACCTTCTTTACTGATCCAACGACTCATGCGCAAGCCGCATACCCGCTATCCCTCTAGCAGGGCACCAGGTATTTGTGAATGGCCGGCGTGGGCACACTCCCTGTTAGAGGGAAGCGGGGCATGCATCCGTCAGCGCGCTTGGAGCCGCTGGCCTTTAACAGCGTGACATTGGTGGCTCTGAGCATGCTGATTGGACGAGCGGACGCACATTCGCAATAGGACCGGGAAGAGGTGCGTTGCCTTCGGCAATCTGGGGGGTTTCACGAAGCGGGGCACCCCGGGAAAGGACCAAAACGCAGGATAGTCAAAATCCTGGGTTTCGTCCACTTCAATAAAACTTTGATAGTAGGGACTCACCAGCATCCCCAGGGAAAAGGACCAAAACCCAGCATAGTCAAAATCCTGGGTTTTGGTCCACTTTAATAAAACTTTAATAGTAGGCACTCACCAGCATCCCTGATCGGGGTGCCCCGGGGGAAAGGACCAAAACCCAGGATAGTCAAAATCCTGGGTTTTGATCCACTTTAATAAAACTTTAATAGTAGGCACTCACCAGCCGTCCTCCGTCCCCAGCCACATGGAGCTGTGGTAGGCCTCGGCGTCTACGCTCATGAGGTCCTCCAGGCTGTTCCGGTTGAAGGACCCCCGGCTGGACCTCCTCTGGGCTGTTCTGTCGGCGGTGGGGCTTTCGCTGTCTCGGTTCTGGTTGAAGTTGGCCGGAATGGGAAGGAAGCCGGGTTCCTGCTCCTCCTCGGAGCTGGTGGTCTCGGCCGTCGTGTCCTTTGCGCTCGGCATCTCTTCATCTAATGGAAAGAAGACACAAAGATACTTCATCCCAACAAATTTTTTTTTTTGCCAAAGTGGGAAAGTAAACAAACCCACTATCGGGAAAAATGGCCCAATGATAAAAATCCATATAAATATGGTGGATGGCGGGGGGAGGAGTCACTAATACACTCGGCATCAAGAAATATCCAGCCAGGATCGTTTTTTTTATTTTAAAGGAAGGAAGAGGAAACGGAGGAGGTGACGGGTTCTGTCACCCCGGAATACACTAAACCTGGCAGCCCTGGATTTTATTCGTACCAGAAGCTTGGTGAGAGTTTTATTCAGTTCGGGTGTATAAAAGTGACCCCTCCTCATTAGCGGACATGTTTATATGGATTTTTAATATTATACAGTTTCACGATAGAGCTCCTTTATTTCAACCATAACACACCTAGACGCAGCCTCTGACCTTGTGTCCTCCACACTGGTCGCTTCCTCTCACTACCACCAGGACTTCTATTCTCACAATTAAGAAGCTAAGGGGCAATATGTGATTCTGCCTGGGGCCCTATAGACTACATCAGTGTCCCTCAACCATCTCCTTGATGGCCACCAACAGGTCATGTTTTGTGAATCTCCACATAGCCGGCTCTATTGCCCTGCTACTGCACTGACTACGGTACGTCACCTGTGCATCTGGTTGGAGAGCTGCAAAACCCGACCCATTGGAGGCTCTTGAAGAGAGGGTAGGGGAACGCCGAACTAAACAAACAAGGCATCCTACGTCCTTTCTTCTGTGAAGCTATGGAACCCTCTCCCAGAACTTCTGTGCCCCAAGTAACTTTGGTCATCCTCTAATTTTCCCATCTTGTGGGGTTTCCAGTTGCAGAATTCTACTCTCCACGTGCCTCTCCACGATAGTGCTCCTTTATTTCAACCATAACACACCTAGACGCAGCCTCTGACCTTGTGTCCTCCACACTGGTCGCTTCCTCTCACTACCACCAGGACTTCTATTCTCACAATTAAGAAGCTTAGGGGCAATATGCGATTCTGCCTGGGGCCCTATAGACTACATCAGTGTCCCTCAACCATCTCCTTGATGGCCACCAACAGGTCATGTTTTGTGAATCTCCACATAGCCGGCTCTATTGCCCTGCTGCTGCACTGACTACGGTACGTCACCTGTGCATCTGGTTGGAGAGCTGCAAAACCCGACACATTGGAGGCTCTCGAAGAGAGGGCAGGGGAACACCGAACTAAAGAAAAAAGGCGTCCTACGTCCTTTCTTCTGTGAACCTATGGAACCCTCTCCCAGAACTTCTGTGCCCCAAGTAACTTTGGTCATCCTCTAATTTTCCCATCTTGTGGGGTTTCCAGTTGCAGAATTCTACTCTCCACGTACCTCTCCACTTCTCTGCAATGCTCTCCCCTGCTCCATCTGACACTCCCCAACACTAAAAGCTTTCAAAAGCGCCCTCAAACTCGCCTCTTTAGACAAGCACCTGGTCCAAGTAACACTTATAGCGTCTTATGTTATTGAAGTTAGGACGCAATCCCTGGATAGTTCAGTGGATTTCCAGTTGGCTAAAGGATCGTTATCAGAGAGCTGTTGTTAATGGCGTGCAATCTAAAACCCACCAGGTCGCCCCATACACTTACCTTGCTTCATGATACAATGGCACATGCGCGAGCCGCGGCAGCATCCCCCGCTAACCCCTTTAACAGTGGCAGGCATTTGTAAATGGCTGGCGTGGGCACGCTCGCTGTTAGAGGGAAGCGGGGGATGCGGCCATCAGCGTGCTCCGAGCGCACCGATTGGACGAGCAGACGCACATGCGCCATAGGACCGGGAAGAGGTGAGTTTGTTTTGGTGAACTGGGGGGTTTCCCACCCCCGATCGGGGTGCCCCAGGGGCAAGGACCAAAACCCAGGGAAGTCAAAACGCTGGGTTTTGGTCCACCGGAGCTTCAGCATCATTTAATAAAAAGCCCAAACCCTTAAAAATTTCCCAGCATCTAAAATTAATATATTTTAAGCCTTTAGTCGCTTACTATTCTTTCCCCATTGGGCTGCAACTCTGTTCAGGACTCTAGGATACGGGCGCTGCCATCTTGCCTCAGAAGCATCACATACTCAGGAAAGGAGGGGGGGGGTTATGGCTGTGCATTGCACAGAGAGAGCAGAGCTGGGGTCAGGAAAAGGACAGCAATCCCAGAATGCAGAGCGGCATAGTCAGAAGGCACTTGCAGGCAGCCTAAGACTCCACAGGCCACCATCTTGGATGTTTAACGGCTCAGAAAACAAAATAGCTGCAGGTAGGATGAGATTTAATGTGGGCAATCTGTATGTACAGGGTGGGGGAAACATACAAGATAGGCTCTTATTCATGGTAAAGGTCTGGATTAATGTGAGCAATCTGTATGTACAGGGTGGGGGAAACATACAAGATAGGCTCTTATTCATGGTAAAGGTCTGGATTAATGTGAGCAATCTGTAAGTACAGGGTGGGGGAAACATATAAGATAGGCTCTTATTCAGGGTGAAGGTCTGGATTAATGTGGGCAATCTGTATTTACAGAGCGTGGGAAACATACAAAATAGGCTCTTATTCATGGTAAAGGTCTGGATTAATGTGAGCAATCTGTATGTACAGGGTGGGGGAAACATACAAGATAGGCTCTTATTCATGGTAAAGGTCTGGATTAATGTGAGCAATCTGTAAGTACAGGGTGGGGGAAACATATAAGATAGGCTCTTATTCAGGGTGAAGGTCTGGATTAATGTGGGCAATCTGTATTTACAGAGCGTGGGAAACATACAAAATAGGCTCTTATTCAGGGTGAAGGTCCAGATGAATGTGGGCAATCTGTATGTACAGGGCGTGGGAAACATACAAGATAGGCTCTTATTCAGGGTGAAGGTCCGGATTAATGTGAGCAATCTATATGTACAGGGGGAGAAACATTCAGGGTGAAGGTCCGGTTTAATGTGGGCAATCTGTATGTACAGGGGGGAAACATATAAGATAGGCTCTTATTCAGGGTGAGGGTCCGGAATAATGTGGGCAATCTGTATGTACAGGGTGGGGGAAACATATAAGATAGGCTCTTATTCAGGGTGAAGGTCTGAATTAATGTGGGCAATCTGTATTTACAGAGCGTGGGAAACATACAAAATAGGCTCTTATTCAGGGTGAAGGTCCAGATGAATGTGGGCAATCTGTATGTACAGGGCGTGGGAAACATACAAGATAGGCTCTTATTCAGGGTGAAGGTCCGGATTAATGTGAGCAATCTATATGTACAGGGGGAGAAACATTCAGGGTGAAGGTCCGGTTTAATGTGGGCAATCTGTATGTACAGGGGGGAAACATATAAGATAGGCTCTTATTCAGGGTGAGGGTCCGGAATAATGTGGGCAATCTGTATGTACAGAGTGTGGGAAACATATAAGATAGGCTCTTATTCAGGGTGAAGGTCCGGATTAATGTGGGCAATCTGTATGTACAGGGGGGGGAAAACATATAAGATAGGCTCTTATTCAGGGTGAAGGACGATTTAAGAAACAAGTGCTACTCACTGCCAAAGCTGGAGGAGATGGTGGAGCGACTGGCCTGGCTCTGGAGGGTTCCGGAAGGGCTGGGAGAAGACTCGTCGTCGGTGTCGTCGCTGTCGAAAGGCACGAGATCCCGGCTGGCGCTGTCCGTGTGTTCCGACAGCTCCAGGGAGGAGCCGGAGATGGAGATATGCAGGCACTGCTGGGAGGCCGGCTCATCCAGGGAGCTCCTCGGGGGCCGGTCTGACGCCTGACCGACTGTGGCTACTGGTCTGTCCCTGAGAAAAATGAAAAAAAAAAGGATTTTTTTTTAAGGATTTCCCTTGAAATGTGTTGAAATTCCCTGGATCACTCGATCCACCAAAAGCCGGGACTGTGGTCCTATTTAAAGAGGACCAAAACCGAAGCCCCATTGGCCCTGAAATCTCTAAGATTCCAGAGCCACTGTATTCTCTCCACCCGGGGCATCCAGTATTGGTGTGAAACCCTCCAGGTCGCCCGGAAACTCACCATCTTTCCCAGTCCAATGGCGCATGCGTGAGCTGCGGCCGCATCCCTGCTACCCACTTAGCAGGGCGAGTGCCCGCGCCAGGCATTTGTGAATAGCCGACACAGGCACACTCCCTTTTAAAGGGTAGCGGGGGATGCGTCCGCCAGCGCTTGGATCCGCTTGTATGAAGTGGCTCGAGCGGCTCCAAGCTCGCTGATTGGACGAGCGCCTGCACATGCGCCGTAGACCCCGAAGAAGAGGTGAGTTTGTTTGGGTGGCCTGGGGGGTTTCACACAGTGGGGCATCCCTCGATTGGGGTGGGGGGGGCAAGGCCACAGTGGGCATTTCTGGGGGAGGGAGGGGGGTTGATACCTTTAAGGGGGAGGGTCGCGCTCACTGGCTGTAATGAGAGATGCCCCTCACTGGCTGTGATGGAGGGATGCCCCTCACTGGCTGTAATGGAGGGATGCCCCTCACTGGCTGTAATGGAGGGATGCCCCTCACTGGCTGTAATGGAGGGAGGCCCCTCACTGGCTGTAATGGAGGGAGGCCCCTCACTGGCTGTAATGGAGGGAGGCCCCTCACTGGCTGTAATGGAGGGAGGCCCCTCACTGGCTGTAATGGAGGGAGGCCCCTCACTGGCTGTAATGGAGGGAGGCCCCTCACTGGCTGTAATGGAGGGAGGCCACTCACTGGCTGTAATGGAGGGAGGCCACTCACTGGCTGTAATGGAGGGAGGCCACTCACTGGCTGTAATGGAGGGAGGCCACTCACTGGCTGTAATGGAGGGAGGCCACTCACTGGCGGTAATGGAGGGAGGCCACTCACTGGCTGTAATGGAGGGAGGCCACTCACTGGCTGTAATGGAGGGAGGCCACTCACTGGCTGTAATGGAGGGAGGCCACTCACTGGCTGTAATGGAGAGATGCCACACACTGGCTGTAATGGAGAGATGCCACACACTGGCTGTAATGGAGAGATGCCACTCACTGGCTGTAATGGAGAGATGCCCCCCACTGGCTGTAATGGAGAGATGCCACACACTGGCTGTAATGGAGAGATGCCACTCACTGGCTGTAATGGAGAGATGCCCCCCACTGGCTGTAATGGAGAGATGCCCCCCACTGGCTGTAATGGAGGGATGCCACTCACTGGCTGTAATGGAGGGAGGCCACTTACTGGATGTAATGGAGGGAGGCCACTCACTGGCTGTAATGGAGGGAGGCCACTCACTGGCTGTAATGGAGGGAGGCCCCTCACTGGCTGTAATGGAGGGAGGCCCCTCACTGGCTGTAATGGAGGGAGGCCCCTCACTGGCTGTAATGGAGGGAGGCCCCTCACTGGCTGTAATGGAGGGAGGCCACTCACTGGCTGTAATGGAGGGAGGCCACTCACTGGCTGTAATGGAGGGAGGCCACTCACTGGCTGTAATGGAGAGATGCCACACACTGGCTGTAATGGAGAGATGCCACACACTGGCTGTAATGGAGAGATGCCACTCACTGGCTGTAATGGAGGGAGGCCACTCACTGGCTGTAATGGAGAGATGCCACACACTGGCTGTAATGGAGGGAGGCCACTCACTGGCTGTAATGGAGAGATGCCACACACTGGCTGTAATGGAGAGATGCCACACACTGGCTGTAATGGAGAGATGCCACTCACTGGCTGTAATGGAGAGATGCCCCCCACTGGCTGTAATGGAGAGATGCCACACACTGGCTGTAATGGAGAGATGCCACTCACTGGCTGTAATGGAGAGATGCCCCCCACTGGCTGTAATGGAGAGATGCCACTCACTGGCTGTAATGGAGAGATGCCCCCCACTGGCTGTAATGGAGAGATGCCACTCACTGGCTGTAATGGAGAGATGCCCCCCACTGGCTGTAATGGAGAGATGCCACACACTGGCTGTAATGGAGAGATGCCACTCACTGGCTGTAATGGAGAGATGCCCCCCACTGGCTGTAATGGAGAGATGCCCCCCACTGGCTGTAATGGAGGGATGCCACTCACTGGCTGTAATGGAGGGAGGCCACTCACTGGATGTAATGGAGGGAGGCCACTCACTGGCTGTAATGGAGGGAGGCCACTCACTGGCTGTAATGGAGGGAGGCCCCTCACTGGCTGTAATGGAGGGAGGCCACTCACTGGCTGTAATGGAGGGAGGCCACTCACTGGCTGTAATGGAGGGAGGCCACTCACTGGCTGTAATGGAGGGAGGCCACTCACTGGCTGTAATGGAGGGAGGCCACTCACTGGCTGTAATGGAGGGAGGCCACTCACTGGCTGTAATGGAGGGAGGCCACTCACTGGCTGTAATGGAGGGAGGCCACTCACTGGCTGTAATGGAGGGAGGCCACTCACTGGCTGTAATGGAGGGAGGCCACTCACTGGCTGTAATGGAGGGAGGCCACTCACTGGCTGTAATGGAGGGAGGCCACTCACTGGCTGTAATGGAGGGAGGCTACTCACTGGCTGTAATGGAGGGAGGCGAAGCAGCAATTTCAGGGCTGACGGGACGTGGGTTTTGGTCCTCTTTAATGGGGGATGCTACACATTGGCTGTAAAGTGAGATGCAGCTCATTGACTGTGATGAGGGATGCCACACTGTCTGTAATGGGGGTGCCACTTACTGGCTGTATTAAGGGATGCTCACTCACTGCCTGTAATGAGGTGATTGGGAGTATTTTCTTCTAAATAAGCATCTAATGATTTTTTGAAGCTGTCAGCGGTTGATGCTGTAACAAGCTTCTGTGGGAGGCTATTCCACAGATTTATAGTTCTTATGCTAAAGAACGGTTGTCGCCTCCGGAGACTAAATTTCTTTTTTTCCAATCGAAGGCAGTGCCCCCTTGTCTTTAGAAAGGATTTTACATGAAATAGTGTTTCCCCATATTTTTTGTATGGGCCATTTATATATTTATACAAGTTAATCATGTCCCCCCTCAGTCGTCTCCTCTCAAAACTAAACAGATTTAATTCTCGTAATCTTTCCTCATAACTAAGATCCTTCATTCCTCTTATTAGTTTGGTGGCTCCTCTGCTCCCTTTCTATAGTCAGAGCGTCCTTTCTATGAACGGGTGCCCAGAACTGGACGGCATATTCCAGGTGAGGGCGCACCAGTGCCTTGCAAAGAGGAAAAATTACTCACCTACCTATGATTCCAGGCCTCTATTAATGCATGAGAGTATCTTGGTGGCCTTGGAAGCAGCAGCTTGGCATTGCATGCTGTTATTTAGCCTGTGATCTACCAGTACCCCCAGATCCTTCTCAACAAGTGACTCTCCCAGTTTTACTCCCCCGAGGACATATGTGGCCTTTAGGCTATTAGACCCCAAGTGCAGGACTTTACATTTATCCACATTGAACTTCATTTGCCAAGTGGAGCCCAGACACTCAATGTGTCCAAGTCAGCCTGAAGCTTGTGACCATCATTAATAGACACATAGGCACTGTGCTCCTGAAGCTTGTGACCATCATTAATAGACACATAGGCACTGTGCTCCTGAAGCTTGTGACCATCATTAATAGACACATAGGCACCGTGCTCCTGAAGCTTGTGACCATCATTAATAGACACATAGGCACTGTGCTCCTGAAGCTTGTGACCATCATTAATAGACACATAGGCACTGTGCTCCTGAAGCTTGTGACCATCATTAATAGACACATAGGCACTGTGCTCCTGAAGCTTGTGACCATCATTAATAGACACATAGGCACCGTGCTCCTGAAGCTTGTGACCATCATTAATAGACACATAGGCACTGTGCTCCTGAAGCTTGTGACCATCATTAATAGACACATAGGCACCGTGCTCCTGAAGCTTGTGACCATCATTAATAGACACATAGGCACCATGCTCCTGAAGCTTGTGACCATCATTAATAGACACATAGGCACTGTGCTCCTGAAGCTTGTGACCATCATTAATAGACACATAGGCACCGTGCTCCTGAAGCTTGTGACCATCATTAATAGACACATAGGCACTGTGCTCCTGAAGCTTGTGACCATCATTAATAGACACATAGGCACCGTGCTCCTGAAGCTTGTGACCATCATTAATAGACACATAGGCACTGTGCTCCTGAAGCTTGTGACCATCATTAATAGACACATAGGCACCGTGCTCCTGAAGCTTGTGACCATCATTAATAGACACATAGGCACTGTGCTCCTGAAGCTTGTGACCATCTTCAATAGACACATAGGCACTGTGCTCCTGAAGCTTGTGACCATCTTCAATAGACACATAGGCACTGTGCTCCTGAAGCTTGTGACCATCATTAATAGACACATAGGCACCGTGCTCCTGAAGCTTGTGACCATCATTAATAGACACATAGGCACTGTGCTCCTGAAGCTTGTGACCATCATTAATAGACACATAGGCACTGTGCTCCTGAAGCTTGTGACCATCATTAATAGACACATAGGCACTGTGCTCCTGAAGCTTGTGACCATCATTAATAGACACATAGGCACCGTGCTCCTGAAGCTTGTGAACATCTTCCATAGACTGAACTGTGCTCCATATCTTTGTGTCATCTGCAGAAATAGAGACAGTGCTTCTAATTCTATCTTCTAAGTCATTTATACAACCAAGAATAATGGCATTACTCCCAAGATCCTTAGCTATAGGCGGAGCCATGCAAATCATCTTGTCTCGGGGCTATTCCCTGGTTCAGCAATAGGTTCTTGTATACATTTGAGTTAAGAAACAAGAGCAACAGGTTTGCTTGCGCAGTACCTGTAGTTCCTCTTGATCCCATCTTTTATTGTAATCGTTTTTTATTGGCTTTCCAGACAAAAACAAAAAGGATGACAATTATACAATTGTGGGGGAAATACAAAACTTAGGGTAAGGGGTAAGGAAAGGAACAGAAAGGAGAGAGGGGTAAGGGGGGGGGGATGGGGTACAGAGTTTGCGCGAATGTTCTTGACACAGTATATAAGGTACATCTACTACATCACCAATCTTTGGCATGCGCATTCAGTGCATAAATTCATCCATGTCCCCACCTTAGATCAGGAGATAATGACAGCTACTTCAACTCCTCTTCTAATTTTGTTATGGCCTAAGTCTAGGTATGAGGAGCGGGGCGTGGGGGCGAGAACAGAGGACTCGCTACATAAGCTTTGAGGGTTGGGACTAAAGCAGTGCTAGGAGGTGCGATTCCCGGTAGATCAGCCAGCTAATCCAGGTGGTTGTACACTGATCTGCGGTGTCCCTATTTTTTGCGGCTAGTTCTTCCATGCAGCGAATTCCCTCTAACTCTACCACCCACTCCATCAATGTAGGGGGGGTCGGAGTCTTCCAGTGCCTATGGTTCTCATAGCCGTAAGGAAGTGACCCAAGACCCCCTTTTTAATCCTTGACACCGGGCCCGGGATTAATGACAGGAGAGCGACCTGAGGTGTATTAGCTATCTTGATTCCGGATACCTCCTCGTAGATTGCAAAGATTTGGTCCCATAGGGCCTTGATCGCTGGGCAGCTCCACCAGATGTGGGTCATGGTCCCCACCTCCCTCTGGCATCTCCAACATTTGTCCGATTGTGCGGCAGCAAATCGGTGTAAGTCAACCGGGCATCTGTACCATCTAGCGAGTACTTTATAGTTTCTTTCCTGCGAAGCACTCGCCAATGATATCCCGTGGGTGCTCAGAAACACTTTAGTCAAATCGGTGTCTGAAATCTGCATACCCAGTTCTCTTTCCCACTTGTCTATGAACTTGGGTGGACCCGAGTGCTGCGTTCTGTGTAGAAGAGCATAAAGGGAAGATACTACTCTAGTTGGGGGGAGTTTGTGTGACCAAGGATTCCAGTTCAGTGGAGGGGCCATGGGATGTTTCCAAAAGCTTATTAGTGACAATAAATTGATCCCATCTTTTATATCATTACTTGGGATTACTCCCATGATGCCTAGCCATAGGCGGAGCCATGCAAATCATCTAGCCTCAGGGCTATTCCCTGGTTCAGCAATAGGTTCTTATATTTATTTGAGTTATAAACAAGAGCAGCAGGTTTGCTTGAGCGGTACCTGTAGTTCCTCTTGAGGCCCGGCACGGAGGCGATGCACAGGATGCGGGCGGAGCAGACGGCGATGCACGCCTCCACGGTGGGTTCGTTCCGGATGCTGAGCAGGCACACCTGGCCCACATAGCCGTCGCTGTTACACACCCAGACCTCGTGGACGTTGTCCGAGCTGCTGGGGCTGGGGGAGGCGCACGAAAACTGCCGGGAGAAGAGGCGGAGTTAGCGGAGTCCAACTAGAAGATACAACTTTCAGGGGAGACCCTAGGGGCCCCTCGGGAACCTTACATTTTCATGGGTGTACCCTCCGTTAAGCAAGTAAGCACTCACTCAGCACGAGCTTGTGTGGTATAGGTGGTCCCTGAGGAAGCTTGTGTAGGCGAAACGCAACACTAGTTGACCAATTATTGTTTCATTTTGTTGTGGAAAATATTTAAGTCATTATCCAGGCATCAAAACATAACACAGTATACTCACCTTTTATCCTCTGTAGACGATCGGTTCCAGTCCGGCACATACCTGATCGCCCAATCCAAGTCCCTTGCTTCCGTCCCATCATCAATTTACAGCAATTCACTAATTTCACTGCAATGTGGTGGGCGTGTCAAGACCTGGCAAGCCTCCCTCTACTGCAGTGAATGGAGGGGGTGTCCATTGTTTATACTATGGAAGCGGTGGACGGCTCAGGACCTGGATCAGGTGATCAGGTAACTGTCAGAGCGCCCAACTAGAAGAGATCCTGGTAAAAGGCGAGTATAGCATTTTTTTAATTTTATACCAGGACAATGACTTTAAAGTGGACCAAAACTCACTCACTTGGGATTTGGCCTCCCCCACTGTGTGTATCAGATCGCTTGAAAACTCAATCTTCCAGCATCCCCAGCATACAGGTCCCAATGCGGGAAACCTTCGGGTCGCCCACTAAAACCGTTCCCCGGTACTAGCGCGAGCTCACGTCCAATCGCCGTGCTCGAATGTGCTGAGGTTTGTTTAAAACTCTAGAGTCTAGCCAAGAGGAGTCGAGCGCAGCAGAGCTCGTCAGCGGATGCATCCCCGCTACCCTCTAACACGGTGCGTGCCCGCACATGCCATTCACAAATGCCTGGTGCAGGCGCGCACCCTGCTAAAGATTTCGCAGGAGGCGGGCTCTGCTTGCACATGCGCGTTGGATCGGAGAGAAGGTGAGTTTACTGGGCGACCTGGGGGGTTTTACACAGCGGGGCATAACAAATCTAAATGCCCTGGGGGGGGGGGTAAGCCTGCCCTGAAGTTTATAGAAGCAAGGGTGGGTTTTGGTCCACTTCAAGGCTTCCATCTGCACATTATGCTGCTAAATTATTTACATTTACATATATATATTTTATATATTTATATTTACATACATATACACACACACATATATATATATACATACATACATATATATATATATATATATATATATATAATTTATATTTACACACACACACATATATATATTTACATATATATATTTTATATATTATTTATATTTACATATATATATATTTTATATATTATTTATATTTACATACATATACACACACACACATATATATACATATATATATATAATTTATATTTACACACACACATATATATATATATATATTTACATATATATATTTTATATATTATTTATATTTACATATATATAATACCATTTTGTGAATACTCACCTGTAAAATGGGTATTATAAGTATGTCACACACCCCACTTCAGACTTTAATAATTACACTAGGGTTAACGCACCTCCAGGTGGCAGCATTGCAGAGAACTTCTCCAAAAAACTTCAACAGGCCCCTCCCGGTCTATACATACCTGGTACCTCCCAAGAACCTCCCAGTATTAGAACAGCAGTAAGACAAGGTACCAGAACCAAACAATGTAACCCTCAACGTAAAGAGCCAAACTTCACCAAATAGAGAGCCAGGATACCAAAAAGGGCGGGTGAAGTGGGGTGTGTGACATACTTATAATACCCATTTTACAGGTGAGTATTCACAAAATGGTATTATTCTAAGTATGTCACACACCCCACTTCAGACTTTAATAATTACACTAGGGACATCCAACAGCAGTGTCCAGAAAAGGGTGGGTATCCGAACAGGCAATAACGCAGAAACAATTCAAACCACTGCAGCCTGCAAAACCTTGCGGCCAAAAACAGCATCCGCTGAGGCCCGCACATCAACCTTATAGAACTTAGAAAAAGTATGAACAGAAGACCAAGTTGCAGCCTTACACACTTGTTCAACCGAAGCCTGGTGCTGAAAAGCCCAGGACGCACCAACCGCACGAGTAGAATGAGCAGTAACTCGAAAAGGGGGATCCTTCCCCTTGGCCGAATAAGCACCAACAATGGCCTGACGAATCCATTTACTAATGGAAGATTTGGCCGGAGCCAAACCCTTCCTAGGCCCACATGGCACAACGAAAAAGGCATCAGTCTTACGAAAAGAAGACGTAGCACGTAGATAGTACCTGACACAACGTACCACATCCAAGCAGTGCAAAGCACTCTCCTTGACATTCTTAGGCTTAGGACACAAAGAAGGAAGAACAATGTCCTGGTTAAGATGAAAAGCAGAGACCACTTTAGGGAGTTGACCCTGAGTGAGAAGATCTGGGCGAAGAGGCAGATCGAACTGATCTACGGCCAGACGAACGATGTCCGCGAACCACACCCGCCTTGGCCACCTTGGAGCCACGAGAATGGCGGGAACTCCTTCCAGAACCAACTTTCGCAGAACCCTGCCTAGCATGGGAATCGGAGGAAACAGATAAAGAAACCCCAGGTCCCTCCAGCTCAGGGTCATGGCATCCACCGCCAGAGCCAGAGGGTCCCGGGACAGGGACACAAAGGACGGAAGCTTGTGATTGTGACGAGAGGCAAACAGATCCACCTCCGGCGTCCCCCACCGGAGACAAAGTGACCGAAACACCTGGGGATGGAGAGACCACTCCCCCCGACGGGACGCACACCGGCTCAGAAAATCCGCCTCTGTGTTTTCCACTCCCGGAATGTAAACTGCCGAGATGCAAGGGACATGAGTCTCCGCCCAGACCAAAATCAGAGACACTTCCCTGTGGGCACCCAGACTGCGAGTCCCTCCTTGGTGATTGATGTAAGCAACCGCCGTCTGATTGTCTGAGCGAACCTGAACCGGCAGACCTTGTAAATGATGCGTCAAGTGAGACAGAACCAACCTGATGGCTCGCAATTCCAGAACATTGATGGGCAAGTGGGCCTCCTGAGGGTCCCACTGCCCCTGAAACCGAAGATCCTTCCAATAACCTCTCCAGCCTGACAAACTGGCATCCGTGGTGACAGTCTCCCAAAGTGGAGTCAGAAACGACCTGCCCTTCAGAAGGTTGTCCGAGACCAACCACCACAGAAGGGACTGCCGAACCCGAGGGGACAACCGGAAGGACCGATCCAACGACCCCGGACACCGGTTCCAAGACGCCAAAAGATGAAGTTGAAGAGTCCTCGTATGAAACTGTGCAAAGGGAACTGCCTCGAACGAGGCCACCATCAACCCCACCAGTCTCATCCCCAGACGAATGGACGGATGAGGATGGGAGAGAAGCAACTGGGCCAATTCCTGAATCATCAGAACCTTGGCCTGAGGAAGAAACACTCTGTGCTGGCAGGAGTCCAACGACATCCCCAGAAAAGTCACCACCCTGGCCGGAACCAGCGAGGACTTGGGGTAATTGATCACCCAGCCGAACCGCTCCAACATAGACACCACCGTGCTGGTGTCCCCCTCTGCTTGACTGAAGGAAGGAGCCATGATGAGAAGATCGCCCAGGTAAGGCACAATGCGAATACCCTGAGCTCTGAGCAGGGCCATCACCCCCGCCAACACCTTGGTGAACACTCTCGGAGCAGAGGTGAGGCCGAATGGAAGAGCCACAAACTGAAAATGCCGATCCCCCACCACGAAACGGAGGAACCGCTGATGAGCAGGAAAGATCGGCACGTGCAGGTACGCATCCTTGATGTCTATGGACGTCATAAAGTTCCCCTGCCGAAGCGAACCGATCGCAGACCGCAGGGTTTCCATGCAAAACTTCCGAGGACGAATAAACCTGTTGAGAAACTTCAAATCCAGAATAGGACGGAAGGACCCGTCCTTTTTGGGGACCGTGAAGAGATTGGAGTAAAACCCGCGCCCCACCTCTGAAGGAGGAACCGGGCAAATGACAGCTAAATCTAGAAGATTCCTTACTGCCGCCAGGAGCCCCTGCGCGGCCAAAGGATCCAAAGACACCCGAGACCTGAAGAACCTTGGAGGAGGACGGGACTCGAACTCCAACTTGTAACCGGCCGAAACCACCTCCCGGATCCATCTGTCCGGGACCTCCTGGTCCCACATCCGGGAGAAAAGTTGCAACCGTCCCCCCACCCGAACGGGTGAGGGCGCCCCCTCATTGCTGGGTGGGCTTGGCAGCCGGCTTGGGCTTGGCACCCCAGACGCGAGTGGGGCGGCCACGGCCTCTGCCCCTATTCCAACTGGCGCCCCTGGGGGCCGAGGAGCCCGCACCTCTACCGGCGCCGAGTCCCCGAAAGGACGGATTGAACAAGACCATCCCCCGAAAGGAACGGCGAAATTTCTTGCGCTGAGGTAATTTACCTCCCTTGGCAACAGAATCCAGCCTCTCACCAAAAAGCCTCAAACGCAAAAAGGGCAGAGCCGTGAGCGATCTCTTAGAATTAAAATCGGCCGTCCACTGTCTCAACCACACACAGCGCCGGATAGCCACCAGCAAGGCAGTAGCCCTGCCACACATCAACATGGCATCCTCCTGAGCGGCCAGGATAAAGGACAAAAAAGCATCGCAGCGCTTAAGCCCAAGGGACTCATCACTGGTGGGCTCGAGATCCACCCCCAAGTCCCTGACAATAGACCTGACAGCAAAAGTCAAAAGAGCCGAGGCACAAACAGGCCTTAACACGGAACCCGCACATACAAAACCATGACCGGCAAGCTGATCAACCCGGCGATCCTCGCCGTCCCTGAGCGAAGTCGTGTCAGGGGAATGCACAACCGCCGTGTTGGACAGTCCCAGGACTGGAGTATCTACCTCAGGGGGAACAGACCAACGCTTCAACAATTCCGCCGGAAAGGGATATTTCCTATCCCAGCTAGACGGCACCCCCACAAGACGAGTAGGTTGCTCCCATTGCTTGAAAACAATTTCCTCAAAATGCTGTTGGCTGGGAAACTCCAGACGCTGCTTGGACACCCCAAAAAGCTGATCCTTGGGCCTAGGAGCAACCACCGGAGGCTCCAAATCCAAAACCTCAAACATCTGGCTCAGAATGGTAGAGGAATCGAGAAGGGGGCCATCCGCCTGATCCCCCTCAGAACCCAGCAACTGCTGAGCATCAGAATCTTCTTCCTCAATGAGCTCACCTTCTTCACGGGGACGATCCGACCAATCCAGATCTCCCACCACTTCCTCATCTGAATCCGGCGGGGGCGGAGACAGATGCTTCCGCTTAGCTGAAACCTTCTGAGCGGCTATAACAGAAAACCGCTTCTCAAGGCTGGTCAAGCGGGCACATACATCAGACTGCGAATCCCCGCCCAGGACAACGTCACACGGGGTCCGGAATAAGCGAGGGGGAGAGGGAGATGGCGCGGCCGAAGAAGTACTAGGCACCGGAGTACTGGACTGCCGTGCAATGTTCTGCTGTGCACAAGGAATACACAAAATGACATCATCTCCCTGGAGCGGAGTCCCACAACCCCCGCACACCTTGGATTGTCCCGAAGAACCATTCCCGGTATCTGTGGCAACCTCCATGTGGTGAAATTTATGGTATTTGCAGAACCCAGGGATTTATGCGGTACGCGACCCGGGATGCCCCTTAATAACCTAACACTTGTCTAAGGACAGTCACAAGATCCTGACCCAGGGGAATAACATAAGACCCTTATAAAAATATATATAAGTGTATATATATATATTGCAAAGAAAAAACACCCCCCACGAGCCAGGTATATATGACCGGGAGAGCCCTGCCAGACGGGATCCCAGGATCTGAAAAACACAAAGGGAGAGGGACAGGCGTCAATCCAGCACCATAGCCAAAAAACCACATAATATACAAAACCCCCCTCACACCACCCCCCCCCCCTCATTAACCAGAGCAAAGGAAATGGTTAATGCCAACCAGCACCATAAAGATGCGCCGGAGCGAGGAGGAAGGAGAAGGAGGAGGAAAGGATCCGAGGGGTCATCGCAAGACAAGCCAAAAACGCCTACCTGGAGAGGAGAGGAAAACCGCGCAGCCAGCAGAAGATGGCGGCCCGCACACACGCATTGAAGGAGGAAGAGAGAAGCTCCGGGAGCGCGGGAGCCCCGCCCCTCCGGGCGTCCAATCCGTGCGTGGCCCGCGCGACCCCGCCCCCAGGCAGCGTCAACGTCTGCCGGCGGGGACCGCAAGCAGACCTCGATGACGGGACCGGCGGAGCCACCCGCCGGCTCCCAGTGTACAGCGCTGGAGTAACACAGACCCACACACTGATAAAAGGTCCCCCCTGAGCAGCCGGACAAGCAGGCTGCAAGCGCCGGGTACGGCGCTCAGCCACCGGAGGAGCTAATCTCCTAGGCACCAATGGTGCCGGCTACCTTATTGCCCGGCCTACAGCCGAAGCTGGGAGGCTGCCATTAAATAGAATACATTAAAAAAAAAGCCGGGCAGAAATAGACCACGTGGGGGGGGGGCAGGGGGATACCCCGGCTACCTGCAAGCAGGAGACTTCTTTCTTCTGTCTTGTCGCCACCTTGCAGAGAACAACACTGGGAGGTTCTTGGGAGGTACCAGGTATGTATAGACCGGGAGGGGCCTGCTGAAGTTTTTTGGAGAAGTTCTCTGCAATGCTGCCACCTAGAGGTGCGTTAACCCTAGTGTAATTATTAAGTCTGAAGTGGGGTGTGTGACATACTTAGAATATATATTTTATATATTATTTATATTTACATACATATACACACACATATATATATATACATACACATATATATATATATATATATATATTATATTTACACACACACATATATATATATATATATTATATTTACACACACACACACATATATGTTTTATATTTACACACACACACATATATATATATATATATATATATATAATTTATATTAACACACATATATATATTTTATATATTATTTATATTTACATATATATATTTTATATATTATTTATATTTACATATATATATATTTTATATATTATTTATATTTACATATTTACACATACATATATTTTATATATTATTTATATTTGATATATTTATATATTTTTTATATTTAGATAATATATTATATTGTGTGTATATATATATATCCCTTCTGAGTTTCCAGTTCTCCAGCGGTGCATGCGCGGCCCATGGTGGCATCCAACTAGCCGGCGCAGGCACTCAGAGCCAGCGGGGAGCTGCTGAAAAGGATTCTGGGTGCCCTCAGTGTGCTGTGGTGGGATCTGTTCAATCAGGTGATACCTGAGAATTTCACACAGCGGAGCTTCCTAAAATGGGATGCCCCGGGAATAGGAAAACAAAACCTGGGATATTCAAAATCTCAGGCTTTAGTCCACATTAGGAGGTAAAAAAAAAAAAAAAAAGAAGAAGAAGAAAAAACTGTCCTTAAAGTGGACCAAAACCCAGGATTTTGACTATCCTGGGTTTTGGTCCTTTCCCCCAGGGCAAGCTGTGTGAAATCCCCCAGATCACCGCAGCCAACTCACCTCTTCTCGGTCCCACGGCGCGTCTAAGAGCAGCAGCATCCTCCGCTTCCCTCTAGCAGTGCGCGAGCCCGCGCCAGGCATTTCCCGGGGAAAGGACCAAAACCCAGGATAGTCCAAAATATTGCCTACTCTGGGTTTTGGTCCACTTTAATTGCCTGTCGGGGTGGCGGGTGGATTACCGCTTCACAGGAAGTAAAGGTTGACTGCTTTTATCTGACAAAGTTTCCTGACCACTTAGTGCCCCTGGTAACAGAAGATGGCGCCCTCTTCTGCCGCCAGCTCAGTACTGCATCAGCTGAATTTACAGCTTTGACTTTCCTGGGTTTTGTTCCGTTGGCCCCCAGGGGATCCCGAATTAGGATGCTGTGTGACACCCCCCAGTTTGCCCATAAAAATGTAACTGAATGGGGAGCGTGCGCTGCGCGTGTGCGTTATCTGATTGGCTGGAGCGGGAGCACAACAACAGCATAAACAATGCGACACAGCAGGCGGCTCTCATTGGACGAGAGCCCACCCATGCGTCATTGGAGCGAGGAAAGGTGCGTTTTTATTGGGTGAGCTGGGGGGATTCACACAGCAGGGGCATCCCAAGTGAAATGTTTAAGATTCCAGGGCCGGCCCCTGCTGGGTTTTGTTCCGCTTAAATAATATAATCACAGTTGGAAATTTCGGCCAATCTTACCTGCATCCCACTGCGGGTCTTCATGATGGGAATGGCTTTCAGGAACTCCGGGTCCAGGCGGTTCTTACTGGTAGCTAAAAAATGGGGGACAACAGTGAGAGGGTGCGTGTAGCGCCAATCCTCCAATAATATGTGGAAGGAAGGAATGACTCCCCCCAACCCTTCAAAGTGGATCTAAACCCTCCTTTGCAACTCTGTGCCCCGGGCCACAGGGACACTAACCTAAATCCTCACATTAATCTAACCCCTCTGATGGGGACAGGAAACTAGCCTCACCTGCCACCTCCCTACATCAGTGAGCCCTACATTAGATAGATACTGACCTTTTCCTCTAAGAGCCCTGTCTCTGATGGGTACAGGAAACTAGCCTCACCTGCCACCTCCCTACATCAGTGAGCGCTGCATTAGATAGGTACTTACCTTTTTCCTAGCAGAGCCCTGTCTCTAATGGGGACAGGAAACTATCCTCACCTGCCACCTCCCATCATAAGTGAGCCCTGCATCAGATACTCACCTTTACCCCTAGGAGCCCTGTCTCTGATGGGTACAAGAAACTATCCTCACTTGCCACCTTCCTTCATCAGTGAGCCCTGCAATAGAGATACTCACCTTTTCCTAGCAGAATCGTGTCTGACGGTTACAGGAAACTATACTCTCCTGCCACATCCCTCCATCAGTGAGCCCTGTATTAGAGAAATACTGACCTTTTCCTAGCACAGCCCTGTCTCTTGATGGGTACAGGAAACTATGCTCACCTCCCCCCTCCCTTTATCAGTCAGCCATGCATTAGAGATACTCACCTTTTCCTAGCAGAGCCCTGTCTCTGATGGGTACAGGAAACTATGCTCACCTGCCACTTTCCCTTCATCAGTGAGCGCTGCATTAGAGAGATACTCACCTTTTTCCTAGCAGAGCCCTGTCTGTTGATCTATCCTCACCTGTCACCTCCATCAGTGAGCCCTACATTAGATAGATACTGACCTTTTCCTAGCAGAGCCCTGTCTCTGATGGGTACAGGAAACTATGCTCACCTGCCACCTTCCCTTCATAAGTGAGCCCTGCAATAGATACTCACCTTTTCCTCTAAGAGCCCTGTCTCTGATGGGTACAGGAAACTAGGAAAATATCCTCACCTGCCACCCTCCCCTTCCCTTCATCAGTGAGCGCTGCATTAGAGAGATACTCACCTTTTCGTGGTAGAGCCCTGTCTGATGGAGAGAGGTGGGGGGGGGGGGGCAGGTTAGTAATCCAACCTACAGAACCTCCTCACATCAGCCCTATGATGATATAACCCTATGGTAAGTACTAAGAAAAAGGTATTCACGGTTTAAAGTGGACCGAAACACAGGCATTTGCCTATCCCGGGTTTTGGTTTTTGCTCCCCCAGGCACCCTGGTTGGGGATGCCCCGCTATGCGAGACCCCCCAGATCGCCCAAACTCGGCCTTCCGCGGTCCTATGGGGCATGCGCAGACTCTCGTCCAATCAGCGCACTCAGATCCACTCGAGCCCCTTCGTCCAGGAGCTCGTCTAATGCGAGTGGATCCGAGCGCGCTGGCGAGCGCATCCCCCGCTTCCCTCTAACAGGGAATGTGGCCACACTAACGCCTGGCACGCGCCCTGCTAAAGGGATAGCTGGGATGTGGCCGCTGATCGCGCATGCGCCATTGGACCGGTAACAAAGGTGGGGCGACCTGGGGAGTTTCACACAGCGGGGCACCCCCGATCAGGGTGGGTTTTGGTCCACTTTAAAGTGGGTGGGTTAGGAACATTGTGGACCTGGGACCTACACATGGCTGTACCATAGGATGGGTGAACCAGGCATCCCACGTCACCCCCCCGCCCCCAATACTTATTAACAAGAGCAGCAAGCAATCTACAGGGGCTTCCACTAGACTTTCCGCCCAGGGGCCTCCATCACCCCTAACCTGGTGCTGGGTGTAGGTGAGCTTGAAAGTGACATAAAAATGGGGGGGCGTCCTATATTTTTCATCAGTGTGCCTAGATCGGTCCCCTGTAGAATTCAGGTGCTATGGCCGTCACGGTCAAGCAGTCTGCATGCTTCTTCTGGGTCTCCAGCCACCGTGTGACTGTGGCGGCCAATCAGAATGCTCGATTTATCCAGGGGACTGAGGTAAAAAATTATCTCCAGTTTACTGCTGTTAATACGCAAGGTGGGGGGGGGCACTGACACTCAGGATGCCCCCTAAACTCGAAACAATGGGTGCAGTTCCGGGTTAAAGTGGATCAAAACCCACGGCGTTCATCCAAAATTAGGATGCCCCACTGTGTCGCCCCATACACTTACCTTGTTTCCTGGTCCACTCTAGCAGGGCGCATGCCCGCTCCAGGCATTTGTGAATAACCGTCATGGGCACACTCTCTGTTAGAGGGAAGCGTCCGTCAGCGCGCTCGGAGACCCTAGACCAAGGCTTAGGCGGTGTGACGTCAGAGGCTCTGAGCACTCTGGACGCATGCGCCGTAGGACCGGGAAGAGGTGAGTTGGCTTCGGTGACCTGAGGGGTTTCACACAGCGGGGCATCCCAAACAGGGGAAAGAACCAAAAATCCTGGGTTTTGGTCCACTTTAAAGTGGATCAAGATCCACGGCGATCAGCCCGGGAATCTATAAGATTCCAAGGCCGATCAATTTCCTCCCCTGGGACATCCAAAATCGGGATGCCCCGCTATGTGAAACCCCCCAGGTCGCCCCATAAACTTACCTTGTTTCCCCGTCCAAAGGCACATGCGCGAGCGGCATCCCCGCTACCCCTCTAGCAGAGCGCGTGCACGCACCGGGCATTTGTGAATAACCATCACGGGCACACTCTTTGTTAGAGGGAAGCGGGGGATGCGGACGCCAGCGCTGGCCTTATATGACGTGACGTCAGCGGATCTGAGCGCACTGACTGGACCGGCAGCCGCACATGCATCGTAGGACCCGGAAGAGGCGAGTTACCTTCTGCAATCTGGGGCACTCCCTGGGTTTTGGTCTACTTTAAAGTGGACCAACACCCAGGATTTTGACTATCCTGGGTTTTGGTCCACTTTGGTGGGGCACCCCGATCGGGGGTGCCCTGCTGTGTGAAACCCCCAGAAAGCCCCGAAAACTCACCTCACCCCGCTCCCACGTGACCGCTGCAGCCAATCCCCGCCGACGGACAAGCGAGAGGCAGCGACGGACAAGCAGAGTGCGTCCCTCTTACAGGGGGCGCACCCGCACCGGCCATTCACAAACGGCCAGCGCGGGAGCGCGCCCTGCTAGAGGGACGCGCAGGAGGCGGCGGACGCGCATGCACCATTGGAACGGGGTTAAGGTAAGGTTTCTGGGCTTCCTGGGGGGTTTCCCGATTTCGGATGCCCCGCGGGGAGGGATCTGATCGGCCCGGGAATCTATAAGCTCCCCCCTGGGTGTTGGTCCGCTTTAATGTGCTCACTACACATGGATAAAGGGCTTACCCAGCTTCTTCTTGGCCTCCTCGAAGGCCTGCTCAAAGTGCAGCCTGGTGTCGGGGTTGCCGAACTCGAATATGAAGGAGTCGGTGCCGTCGGCCTTGGTGGTGGTCAGCTCCACTTTGTTGGGCGGGAAGGACATGGAGTAGCAGAGCGACTGCTTCTCGGCCAGCTCGCGGTGCACCGCCGCCATCATGTCTTTGATGACATCATCCAGGCTCTAAAATTTAAAAAAGTCACCAGTAAAAGATGGAGCTGGAGGAGTTTCTAGGCCCATCCAGGAAGTCGGTCTGGGAAGGAGCAGAAAGGGGAAGCCCAATATCTCTATAGCAGACCTGGGCATTGTACGGCCCTTTGATTGGCTCTGACCGGCCCAGGCTAAGCTGGCTGGCGGAGTCCCTCCGCTCGTTCTGCCCGCGAGACGCCCACCCGGCCCTCTTTGCAGTGCGCCTCCCACCTGCCGCACTGTACACAGGCGATCACTTAAATCAGACCTTCACCCTGAATAAGAGCCTATCTTGTATGTTTCCGCCCCTGTACATACAGATTGCCCACATTAATCCGGACCTTCACCCTGAATAAGAGCCTATCTTGTATGTTTCCCCCACCCTGTACATACAGATTGCCCACATTAATCCGGACCTTCACCCTGAATAAGAGCCTATCTTATATGTTTCCTCCCTGTACATACAGATTGCCCACATTAATCTGGACCCTCACCCTGAATAAGAGCCTATCTTATATGTTTCCCACACCCTGTACATACACATTGCTCACATTAATCCGGACCTTCACTCTGAATAAGAGTCTATCTTGTATGCCCCCCCCCCCCCCCGTACATACAGATTGCCCACATAAAAAATCATCCTACCTGCATCTACTGTATGTTATGAGCCTTTAAACATCCAAGATGGCAGCTCATGGAGTCTCAGGCTGCCTGCAACAAGGGAGTGTCTCCTGACTGTGTCGCTCTGCATTCTGGGATTTCTGTCCTTTCCCTGACCCCAGCTCGGCTCTGTCTGCACAGCTATAACCCCACCCCATGTACTTTTGCCCCCTCTCCTCTTCTCAGTATGTGTGATGCTTCTGAGTCAAGATGGCGGCCCCCGTATTCCTGTAGTCCTGAACTAAGTTGTAGCCCGGTGGGGGAAAGAATAATAAGTAAGCGACTAAAAACTTAATATATTCATTTTAGATGCTGGGGAATCGTTTTTTAAGGGTTTGGGCTTTTCATTAAATCATGCTGAAGGTCCGGTTTAATTCTATATTAAAACGACATGCTTGGGTCCATGGTACATAGGCTCTCTCTTGGTTTTAAATGTCTTTTGTGTCAATTTATGTGTTATTCTAAGTATGTCACACACCCCGCTTCAAACATTAATTATTACACTTGGGTTACTCCACCAGCAGGTGGCGACGTTGCAGAGAAGTCTTGAAAAACGAGCCCCTCCTGGTCTATACATACCTGGGACCTCCCACTTATTCCCCTGTTTTCTTCTCTGCAAGATGGCGACAAGACAGAAGAAAGAAGTCTCCTGCTTGCAGGTAGCCGGGGTAACACCCCGGCACCCCCCCGTGGTCTATTTCTGCCCAGTCTGTGTTTATATGCCTAGATTGTTAAACCGGAAGCCTCCCAGCCTTGGCTGCTGGCTGGGCAATGGTAGATGGCACCTTCCGGTGCCTAGGAGCTTATCTCCTCCGCTAGACCCCCTTAGCCTGCCTTCTCCCGCTTGGTCCCTTCTCCCTTAGCGTGGGGGGGGGGGGGGTGGCGTGTTAGGGTGTTTTCACTTGTGAGGTGACTTGAGTGACTGTGTGTGTGTGCCTTTTACTGTCTGGGGATCGGCGCTGCGGGCGCTTCTCCCCGTTTTTTTTTCTAGGGCTCTGGGCGAGGTGTTATGCTGTGGAGTGTGCTGTGGGGGTGCCCGTTGGCTCCTGTTTCTCCTGTCTCTGCGGCGTCGCCATTGTGCGGGCCACGGTGATCCGATTGGTGGGCGGGGCCGCGCTGTTCGGTTCTCAGGCGGGGGGCGGGGCCGGAGCGCTTCGCGTGCGCTGTTCCGGCCCGCCCCTCTTCTTCCCACAGTGCTGCGCGTCTCCCTCGCTGGCTCTGATCGTCGCTGTTCAGGTACCTGGTTGTGCGGGTTTGTTTATTGTTATGCGGCTGTGGCTGTGACATGGGGGCTAGTTCTGGGACTGTCGTCCATGATACTTATATATATTCTGGGCTGTCTTATATTATGTCTGTAGGGGCCTGTCTTATTTACGGGACCCGGTATATAGGCTTACTAGGCACGGTGGCATGTTTACTATCGCAGCCCTGTTTAACCCCATGTATGCCACTTTCTATGTGGGTGGCATACTGCTCCTCACATTTTCTTTCCTATAGGCTGGTGTGTGTGTGTGTTTGAGTGCGTATGATTGCCATAATTCTTGTACAGATCCTGGGATACCCCGGCTACTCGTGGGTCTCCCGGTCTTTATACCTGGCTAGTCTTAAACCGGACCTTCAGCGTGATTTAATGAAAAGCCCAAACTCTTAAAAAACGGTTCCCCAGCATCTAAAATTAATATATTTTACGTTTTTAGTCACTTACTTATTATTCTTTCCCCCACTGGGCTGCAACTCTGTTCAGGAATTTAGGATACGGGCGCCGCCATCTTGACTCAGAAGCATCACACTTACTGAGGAGAGGAGAGTGGGATAAGGTACAGGGGGGCGGGTTATAGCTGTGCTTTGCTCAGACAGAGCAGAGCTGGGGTCAGGTAACGGTCAGCAGTCCCAGAATGCAGAGCAGCACAGTCAGGAGGCACTTCCTGTTTGCAGGCAGCCTGATAAAATGGCGGCTTCCATAAGCCGCCATCTTGGATGTTTAAAGGCTCATAACATGCAGTAGATGCAGGTAGGATGATTTTTAATGTGGACAATCTGTATGTACAGAGTGTGTGAAACATATAAGATAGACTCTTATTCAGAGTGAAGGTCCGCTTTAATTACCAATTTGGGTTTTCCCTGGGCAAAAATCCTCCCACTCCTGGGACTTTTAATTAAAGGGGCATCCCGGGTTGCATACGGCGTAAATCCCTGGGTTGTGCGAATACCACAATTTCACCTGTGGAGGCTTCCAAGGATACCGGAATCGGCCCTTCGGGGCAATCTAGGCTGTGTGGGGTTGTGGAGCTCTGCTCCCGGGGGATGATGTCATTATATGCATTCCATGTGCGCAGCGGTTCATTGAGCGCCAGTCCGGCTCCCCGGTTCTCTGGCCCTTCGCCGTCCGTGTCATCCCCTACACCTCCCCGCCTGTTCCGGACCCCGTGTGACGTTGTCATGGGTGGGGATTCGCAATCCGAGGTATGCGCCCGGTTGGCTAGCCTCGAGAAAATATTTCCGCTGTGGTTGCTCAGAAGGCTCCGGCTAAGCGGAAACACTTGTCCCCGTCTCCGCCGGATTCAGACGTGGATTTTATTGAGGCATTGGATTGGTCAGATTGCCCCCCGATTGAGAGGGGGAGATTCTGGAGGTTTACAGATATATACTGCACTGAGCAAAGGGAATTAAATTTATTATTCCTTAAAAAACAATAGAAAAGAGTCCAAAAATTCAGATGTCCCACGGTGCATGCACATAGACTAATTGGTCTCAACACCTGTGCCCGCTGGTGAGATTCTAGAGGAACTGGACGACCCTGTGGTCCTGCAGTTGTTTGGTACTGAGGGTGACCAGGCGGCGGGGACGGTATTTGACACCTCTTTCATATTGACTCAAATGTTGAAGGATTTAGACCCTCCCGAGGAGGTTCCTCCGCCCAAGGGTGATTTGTTTGTTGTGGCCAAGCCGCGTTTGGAGTTTCCCTGTCAACGACATTTTGAGAATGTTGTCCTTATGGAATGGGAGCAGCCTACGCGTCTCGTTGGTGTTCCGCCTGGTTGGGATAAGTAATATCCTTTTCCGGCGGACTTGGTGAAGCGTTGGCTTTTCCTCTCGAGGTTGATGCCCCGGTTTTGGGGCTATTTAACATGGCGGTGTTGCCTTCTCCTGACAAGACTACCCTTAAGGATGGCGAAGTTCGCCAGATTGTCCAGCTGGCTCGCCATGGTTTTACCTGTGCGGGTTCGGCTTTGAGGCCTGTTTGTGCTTCGGCATTTTTGTTGTTGGCGGTTAGGTTCATTGTCAGGGGTTATGTGCGGACCTTGATCCTACTTGTGATGAGTTCCTTGCTCTCAAACGTTGTGAGTCCTTTGTTTTGTTTGTCCTTGCCGCTCAGGATAACGCCATGGTGATGTGTGGCAGGACCACGGCTTTGTTAGTGGCTATCCAACGGTCGGTGTGGTTGCGGCAATGGACTGCTGACTTTAATTCTAAGAAGTCGCTTACGGCTCTTTCCTTTTTGGGTTTGTGCCTGTTTAGTGAGAAATTGGATTCGGCTGCCAAGGGAGGTAAGTTACCTCAGTGCAAGAAATTTCGTCGTTCCTTTATGGCCCCAGGGGTGCAAGCTGGAACAGGGGTTGAGGCCGTGGCCGTCCCGTTCACTCCTGGTGTGCCTAACCCAAACCAGCTGCCAAGCCCGCTCAACAATGAGGGGGTGCCCTCACCCTTGCGGGTGGGGGGACGGTTGCGACTCTTCTCCAGGGTGTGGGACCAGGCGGTCTCGGACAGGTGGATCCGGGAGGTGGTGTCGGCCGGGTTACAAGCTGGAGTTCGAGTCCCGACCTCCTCTAAGATTTTTCAGGTCTCGTGTGCCCTCAGATCCTTTGGCCGCGCAGGGGCTCCTGGCGGCGGTGAGGAATCTTCTGGAGATGGCAGTCATCTGCCCGGTCCTTCCCTCGGAGGTGGGCCGCGGGTATTATTACAATCTCTTCACAGTAGCCAAGAAGGACGGGTCGGTTCGTCCCATCCTGGATCTGAAGTTTCTCTACGTGTTTATTCGTCCCCGGAAGTTTTGCATGGAAACTCTGCGCTCTGCCATCAATTCTCTTCGGCAGGGGGACTTCATGACGTCCATAGACATCAAGGATGCCTACCTTCATATTCCTATCTTCCGGCTCACAAAGGTTTCTTCGCTTCGTGGTGGAAGATCGGCATTTTCAATTTGTGGCTCTTCCGTTTGGCCTTACCTCGGCTCCAAGAGTGTTCACCAAGGTGTTGGCGGACGTGATGGCCCTTTTCAGAGCTCAGGGGATTCGCATTGTGCCCTATCTGGACGATCTTCTCATCATGGCTTCTTCTTCTTTCAGTCAAGTGGAGGTGGACACCAGGACGGTGGTATCCACTCTGGAGAGGTTCGGCTGGGTGATCAACTACCCCAAGTCCTCTCTCGTTCCGGCCAGGGTGGTGCCCTTTCTGGGGATGTCCTTGGATTCTTGCCAACACAGAGTTGTTCGGCCTCAGGCCAAAGTTCTCTTGGTTCAGGAATTGGCGCAGCTTTTTCTTTCCAATCCTTGCCCGTCCATCCGGCTAGGGATGAGACTGGTGGGGTTGATGGTAGCTTCCTTTGAGGCAGTTCCCTTTGTTCAGTTTCACACGAGGACGCTTCAGTTTCATCTGTTGGCGTCTTGGGACCGGTGACCGCGGTCGTTGGATCGGTCTTTCCGGATGTCCTCCCGGGTTCGGCAGTCTCTCCAGTGGTGGATGGTCTCGGACATTCTCTTGAGGGGCAGATCCTTTCTGATGCCTCTTTGGGAAACTGTCACCACGGATGCCAGTTTGTCGGGATGGGGAGTTTTCTGGAAGGACCTTCGGTTCCGGGGGAGGTGGGGTCCTCTGGAGGCCCACTTGCCCATCAACATTCTGGAGTTGAGAGCCATCAGGTTGGTTCTGTCTCACTTGACACAGCATTTACAGGGCTTGCCGGTTCAGATTCGGTCGGACGATCGGTCGGCGGTTGCTTACATCAATCACCAGGGAGGGACTCGCAGTCTGAGTGCCCTCAGAGAGGTGTCTCTGATTCTAGCCTGGGAGGAGACTCATGTCCCTTGCATCTCGGCAGTGTACATTCCAGGATTGGAATACACGGACGCGGCCTTCCTGAGCAGGTGCTCTTTCCGCCGGGGGGAATGGTCTATCCACCCTTAGGTTTTTCGGTCGCTTTGTCTCCGGTGGGGGACGCTGGAGGTGGATCTGTTTGCCTCTCAATTACAAGCTTCCAACATTCGTGTCGCTCTCTCAGGATCCTCTGGCTCTGGCGGTGGATGGCATGTCTCTGAGCTGGGGGGACCTGGGGTTCCTTTATCTGTTTCCTCCGATCCCCATGCTAGGCAAGGTGTTGCGAAAGCTGGCCCTGGACGGGGTTCTCGCCATTCTCATGGCTCCAAGGTGGCCAAGGAGGGTGTGGTTTGCAGACATCGTTTGTCTGGCAGAGGATCAGTGCGATCTGCTTCTTCGGCTGGATCTTATCACACAGGGTCAACTGTGTTACCCCAATTTACCAACGCTGGCTGTGACGGCCTGGCTGCTGAAACCTCCATCTTAGGGGAGGAGGGTCTTTCGGATCTGTTATTCAGACTTTTATTAGTGCCAGGAAGAGGTCCTCTTCTACCATCTATTTTAGGACTTGGAGATCTTATATTGATTGGAGTGAGGCTAGATCTTTGCCCTGTCGGGTCTTTTCTGTTTTCAGGATTTTGAAATTTCTTCAATCGGGGCTGGACTCTGGTCTTCAGCTGAGTATCTTAAAGGGGCAGGTTGCTGCCTTGTCTGTCTTTTTTCAAAAGTCCTTTGCGTTTCCTCTTTTGGTCAAGACTTTCTTCCAGGGGGTCTCGCATTGCGGCCTCCTAGGAAGCCTTTGCTCCCTGTTTGGGTTTTGAATTTGGTTATCTCTACTCTTCAGGCTCCTCCTTTGAGCCTTTGCAGGTTATTGCTCTTTCTACTCTGACTTGGTGGCCATCACTTCGGTTCGGCGCGTTTCGGAATTGGCAGCCTTGTCGGTTCAGGCTCCTCACTTTGAGAGACATCAGGACAAAGTGGTTTTCCGCTTCAAACCGGACTTTTTTCCTAAGGTGGTCTCTGCCTTTCATCTTAACCAGGACATTGTTCTTCCTTCTTTGTGTCCTAAGCCTAGGAATGACAAGGAGAGGGTTTGCACTGTTTGGATGTGGTACGCTGTGTGAAGTACTGTTTGTTTACTACATCTCCTTTTCGTAAGACTGATGTCTTTTTCGTGGTGCCCTGTTGGGCCTACGAAGGGTTTGGCCCCCTTGCTAAGTCTTCCATTAGCAAATGGTTTCGTCAGGCTGTTGTTGGGGCCTATTCTACCAAAGGTTTCCCCTTTTCGTATCACTGCTCATTCTACTCGTGCTGTTGGGGCGCCTTGGGCTTTTCAGCACCAGGCTTCTGTTGAACAAGTTTGTAAGGCCGCTACTTGGTCTTCTGTTCACACTTTTTCCAAGTTTTTACAAGGTTGATGTGCGGGCTTCAGTGGATGCTGTGTTTGGCCGCAAGGTTCTGCAGACTGCAGTGGTTTGAGTTTTGCATTATGGCCTTGTTGGATACCCGCCCTTTGTGGACACTGCTTTTGGATGTCCCAAGTGTAATAATTAATGTTTGAAGCGGGGTGTGTGACATACTTAGAATAATACCATTTCGTGAATATTCACCTGTAAAATGGGTATTATAAGTATGTCACACACCCCGCTTCACCCGCCCTTTTTGGTATCCTGGATTCTTTATAGGGTGAAGCTTCGTTTACATTTTGAGGGTTGCCAATGGTTTTTTTCCTGGTACCTTGTCTTTACTGCTGTTTTGAATACTGGGGAATAAGTGGGAGGTCCCAGGTATGTATAGACCAGGAGGGGCTCGTTTTTCAAGACTTCTCTGCAACATCGCCACCTGCTGGTGGAGTAACCCAAGTGTAATAATTAATGTTTGAAGCGGGGTGTGTGACATACTTATAATACCCATTTTACAGGTGAGTATTCACAAAATGGTATTTTTTTAACTGTTATTTGGCTTTAATGAATTATAACAATAACATGAATATTTTTACTACTGGGTTGTAGTGCCCTTTAATCTAGCTCCACTTTTTGTCTGGTTGCTATAATGTTGTTTGGAGCTACTGGTGCACTCTCCAATGTTAAAGTGGACCAACACCTGGGATTTTCACTATCCTGGGTTTTGGTCCACTTCCGCGGGGCACCCTGATCAGGCGTGAAACCCCCCCGATCGCCCTAAATAACTCACCTCACCCCACTCCTACGCGAGCGCTCGTCCAATCAGAGCGCTCAGAGCCGCTGTGGTATGTACGGACAAGCGACGGACAACCACAGCGGCTCTGAGCACGCTGGAGGCCGCGTCTCACGCTTCCTTCTAACAGGGAGCGCGCCCGCGCCAGCCATTCACAAACGGCCGGCGCGGGTGCGTGCCCTGCTAGAAGGAAGTGCGAGATGCGCCCGCGGCCCACGCATGCGCCGCTGGAACGGGGATAAGGTAAGGTTTCTGGGCGTCCTGCAGGGTTTCACCCCGCGGGGCATCCCGATTTCAGATCTATAAGATTCCCGGGCCGATCCCCCCTGGGTGTTGGTCCACTTTAAGAGTATATTTGTGGTGCTGATCCCTCTGTTTATGAAGTAATCTCTATAGGTAAATTAATAGCCAGAGGTGCCGGAGAATTTCCAGCGTGCTGGCAAGCTTTCTGCATCTTCCACTTACCTGGTGCGGGAAGCTGAGGGTCTCGGAGAGCTTGCTGATTTGGCCCATGGTGCTCAGATCCTCGTCCAGCCGGCCGATGATTTTCTGGATGCTGTCCCGATTCGAGGCCTGCGACGTTCCTGTTCAATCAGAGCGAAATATACAGAGGATCGATCGTTACATCACGTTCCGGGGTCATGGAGAACAACTTACTGTAGTCCTCCGCCAATACAACTTCCCGAGAGAGTGGAGGTCCCCTTTAAAGCTGAACAAAAGCCACCAGAGGCTGCGGCTGGCTTTCCTTTGGAGCGTCCCGAATCAGGATGCACCACTATGCGGGTTATAAAACTTACCTTTTTCCCGGTCCAACGGCGCACGTGCGGGCTCTCGTCCACTCACAAGCGACGGACAACCACATCGGTTCTGAGCGCGCTGGAGGCCGCGTCTCGCGCTTCCTTCTAACAGGGAGCGTGCCCGCGCCGGCCATTCACAAACGGTGCGCGCCCTGCTAGAGGGAAAAACGAGATGCGGTCGGCCGGATACTGGGATGCCCTGGGACAGGGTTTCTGGACGTGCTCAGTGCTTTGGGTTGGGCTCTGTTCATATCAGGCAATACCAAATTGGGATGCCCTGAGATAGGATGCATGGCTCCGTTTACTATTGGGCAATACTAAATTAGGATGTCCCGGGGATAGGGCTCTCAGTGTTGTGTGTTGGTCTTGGTTTACTTTCATGTAATACCAAATTGGGATGCCCGGGATAGGTTTCTCGACATGCTTAGCGCTGAGCTCCGCTTACTATCGATACTAAATTGGGATGTCCCGGGGATAGGGCTCTCAGTATTTTGTTGTGGTCTGGGTTTACATCCATGCGATACCAAATTGGGATGCCCGGGATAGGGTGCTGGACTCTGATTACTATCAGGCAATACCAAAATGGAATACCCGACCAAAATCTGGTAAATTCATAATACTGGGCTTTTGTCTAATTTTGGAGGTACAACAGTGGTCTGTGGGGCATCCCGATTTGGGATGCTCCGCTGTGTGAACCCTCCCCCAGTTCGCCATGAATACTACCCTCGGCAGCATCCTCTGCACCCCTCTACCGGCTGCACCGGTGATGGGCAGTGCCCACAGGGGATGCCTGACGCATTCATTCATTAACCTCCTTTCTGCTGCTCATTATTACACATGGCAAATAGGAGGAGAGCCGGCACATGCATCGTGGGATAGCAGAAGAGGTCATCAGGTGACTAGGGCAGCAGCCGCATGTAGTCTCGTCATGGTTGCTCCCATGAACCACAACAGCCTGTTCTAGACTTAAAGTGGACCAAAACCATGGTCATATAGATTCCTCCTCAGGGCTTCCCGAAATGGGATGCCCTTCCATGTGAAACTCTCCGAGCTCCCTAAAAAACCTACCTTATCCCCAAAGCAACGGCGCATGCGCGATCCGCTGTCAGCTATAACTTTAGCAGGGCATGCACCCGTGCCAAGCATTTGTTTACGGCTGGTGCGGGCACACACCCAGTGAGAGGGGCAGCGGGGATGTGGACGCCCAGCTCAGCTCCTTTCGACTGGACTCGGCCCTTAAAGTGGACCAACAGCCAGGATTTTGACTATCCTGGGTTTTGGTCCACTTTGGTGGGGCACCCCGATCGGGGGTGCCCCGCTGTGTGAAACCCCCCAGAAAGCCCCGAAAACTCACCTCTCCCCGCGTGACCGCTGCAGCCAATCCCCGCCGCCGGACAAGCGAGAGGCAGCGCCGGACAAGCAGAGCGCGCGCCCCTCTTACAGGGAGCGTGCCGGCCATTCACAAACGGCCAGCGCGGGAGCGCGCCCTGCTAGAGGGACGTGCGGGAGGCGGCGGACGCGCATGCACCGCTGGAACGTGGAAAAGGTAGGATTGTGGCCTTCCTGGGGGGTTTCACCCGCCGGGACATCCCGATTTTGGATGCCCCGCGGGGAGGGATCTGATCGGCCGATCCCCCCTGGGTGTTGGTCCACTTTAATTGAGACTTAGCAGATATTGACTAGTGCAATGATTGAAAGGGAGCCGGCGCATGTGCCGTAGGACTGGGTAAAGGTGAGTTTTACTGGGCGACCCGGGGGGATTCACACAGCGGGGCATCCCGAATTGGGGTAGCCCGAGGCTAAAGACTAAAATCCTGGGTTTTGGTCTACTTTAAACAGCTAGACCTTGATGACATCACTGTGATCATGTGACCGTGATGTCACCAGAATGGGATGGGATTTATTCTTATACACATGCAGAGTTTTTAAAGGCATTTACTAATACTGGCATAGAGTCCACGTTAAACAGCTAGACCTTGATGACATCACTGTGATCATGTGACCGTGATGTCACCAGAATGCGATGGGATTTATTCTTATACACATGCAGAATTTTTAAAGGCATTTACTAGTACTGGCATATAGAGTCCACGTTAAACAGCTAGACCTTGATGACATCACTGTGATCATGTGACCGTGATGTCACCAGAATGGTATGGGATTTATTCTTATACACATGCAGAATTTCTAAAGGACTTTACTGGGCCTGGCATAGAAAAGAGCGACGCCTCTACCCCCCCCATCCAAGTATAAGAGCACAGGGCCGTGTACAGAATTATGGCGACATCGAGCGACAAACCTTTCACAATGTCCACGTCCTCCAGGGGGAGCTTCCACAGCAGCTTGTACTTGCTGGCGATGTCGATCACGCTGGCGGCTGTATAGCTGGAAGAAGAGACACCATTGCTGCAGTAACTAAAACTGGCCACCAGAAGGCGCACACACTCAACAGCTTGGCTTCACGTTCAAAAATCGGAAATCCTTTCCTATATATTGTATAAATTTCGCCCTGCGACGTGTGACGTCACGGAACGCGTCGGCGTGGAGGTGGGGGGGGCTGCTTACAGCACTGCCAGCATACTATGGATATGTGAGAATTTTTGGATTGGGCTCATGATCTGATTGCACTTTCATTTCTTCACTTGGTTTGTCCTAATAATTAGCACTTAGCACTTTACTTTTTGCACATTACAATACAGGATAAGGCCATTAGGCACAATATGTTTACACTGGGACAGCGATTATTAATTATTATCTTTTAGTCATTTATGCCCTGTCATTTATATTGGATTATTGGATGTAATTGGTGGCTATACAGCAGTGCCCCCAGTGGTTGCTTGTCATATTTGTTTTTTAACTATGTAATGGCATTATTAATTATTATTATTATTATTGTTTATTTATATAGCGCCATCATCTTCTGTAGCACTTTACAAGGTAGTAATTACAGACAGGGTAGAAACATACGGTACATATACTATTTCAAATGCAGTTTTACAGATTTGACAGTGGATATTCTGAGTACAAGATACAATAGGGGAGAGAGCCCCGGCCCCTGAGGAGCTTACAGTCTAAAGGAAGAGGGGTGAAGACGAGGGGGAAGGATCACAAACAGTCAGTATTGAGCTTTTTTCCCCTTTAGAAGATTGGTTAGGCCAGATTATATGCTTGTCTGAATAAGTGAGTTTTAAGGGCGCCTTTGAAGGTTTTGAGGGTTGTGTAATGGCGGATTGGGTGCGGGAGGGCATTCCAGAAGATTGAAGTTGCACGTGAGAAGTCCTGGAGGCGGGCGTGAGAGGAGGTGACCAGGGAGGAGGACAGGAGAAGGTCAGCAGCAGAGCGGAGGCTGCGTCTAGGTTGGTATTGTTGGATTAGAGATGAGATGTAGGGAGGGGCCTGGTTGGAGAGAGCTTTGTAGGCGAGAGTTAGAGTTTTGAACAGGATTCGCGGTGGGACTGGCAGCCAGTGTAGGGATTGGCAGAGAGGCGCAGAACTGGAGGAGCGAGAGGAGAGATGGATGAGGCGAGCAGCAGAGTTCAGGATAGATTGGAGGGGTGCCAGTCTGTTAGTTGGTAAGCGACAAAGAAGGATGTTGCAGTAATCCAGACGGGATATGACCAGGGCGTGCACTAGCATGCATGTATGTAATTTTGCCTTTTTTTCTATACAATAAAATTGAGATTCTTTTATAATCAGTGGTGCCACTTTTTGGAGGAGATTGTGGGACCCCTCTTGTTTTTTTAATGCTTGTATGGTGATCCCCCAGTGTGCACTGTTTGATTTGCAGCCGGTGCAGCCCCATTTCTTTGTTTGGTTTATTGTATATAATCAGAAAGGGATACGGCTTCCCTGGAAAAATAGGCAAAGCAAGGTAAAGTCTGTATGTTCACAGGAAATAGCGCTCTCTGCTGCCCCCTGGAGGAGCTCATCACCTAAGTTTAATATCAAGGAACCTATGTGCTATAGATAGGACTGCAGGCGACTCTTCTGGCTCGTGCCCTCTTCTATGACTGTTTTACACCTTTCCTCCCCTTCCACCTCCCGCTACGTTCACGCTCTTCCTCCCCTTCAATTGCTCCACTCACTCACTTATCCACCACCCTTCCTCTCCTTCCAGCAATGTCTCACTTACTTACACGTACACCCTTTCCTCCTCCTTTACTCTGTCCTTCCACCGCTTACTGCATGTCTCCACTTCCACCGCTCTTCTCACTTATTCTTTACACTCTTCTTCTGCTTCATTACTCTCTGTTTTACACTCTTCCTCTGATTCCATTACTGTTTTACACTCCTCCTCTGCTTCCATTACTGTTTTACACTCCTCCTCTGCTTCCATTACTCTGTTTTACACTCCTCCTCTGCTTCCATTACTCTGTTTTACACTCCTCCTCTGCTTCCATTACTCTGTTTTACACTCCTCCTCTGCTTCCATTACTCTGTTTTACACTCCTCCTCTGCTTCCATTACTCTGTTTTACACTCCTCCTCTGCTTCCATTACTGTTTTACACTCCTCCTCTGCTTCCATTACTGTTTTACACTCCTCCTCTGCTTCCATTACTCTGTTTTACACTCCTCCTCTGCTTCCATTACTCTGTTTTACACTCCTCCTCTGCTTCCATTACTGTTTTACACTCCTCCTCTGCTTCCATTACTCTGTTTTACACTCCTCCTCTGCTTCCATTACTCTGTTTTACACTCCTCCTCTGCTTCCATTACTGTTTTACACTCCTCCTCTGCTTCCATTACTGTTTTACACTCCTCCTCTGCTTCCATTACTCTGTTTTACACTCCTCCTCTGCTTCCATTACTCTGTTTTACACTCCTCCTCTGCTTCCATTACTGTTTTACACTCCTCCTCTGCTTCCATTACTCTGTTTTACACTCCTCCTCTGCTTCCATTACTGTTTTACACTCTTCCTCTGCTTCCATTACTATCTCTGTTTTACACTCTTCCTCTTCTTCCACCACTCTTTTACATTTAGTCCCTTCCTCTCTTTCTACTCCCATTGGTCTTTTGTTCACTTTTACCCCCATCCTCCACCCCTTTCACTGTCCCTCTTATACCATGTCTCCCCTTTCAATGCACGCTCGCTTATTTCTACACCCCTCAATTTACCTTTCTCCTTCGCTATGAAATGGCGAGAAGCACAAGTGCATATAACAGATCACAAAGAAAGGGGAACGTCTAACATATTATAGATAGACATAGATAGATATGACATAGATAGATAGATATGAGATAGATAGATAGATAGATAGATAGATAGATAGATAGATAGATATGGGATAGATAGATAGATAGATAGATAGATAGATAGATAGATAGATATGGGATAGATAGATAGATAGATAGATATGAGATAGATAGATATAGATATAAGATAGATAGATAGATATAGATATAGATAGATAGATAGATAGATAGATAGATATGGGATAGATAGATAGATAGATATGGGATAGATAGATAGATAGATATGGGATAGATAGATAGATAGATAGATAGATAGATAGATAGATAGATAGATAGATAGATATGGGATAGATAGATAGATAGATAGATAGATAGATAGATAGATAGATATGGGATAGATAGATAGATAGATAGATAGGAGATAGATAGATAGATAGATAGATAGATAGATAGATATGGGATAGATAGATATGGGATAGATAGATAGATAGATAGATAGATAGATGATAGATAGATAGATAGATAGATAGATAGATAGATAAGAGATAGATAGATAGATATGGATAGATAGATATAGATAGATAGATAGATAGATAGATATGGGATAGATAGATAGATAGATAGATAGATAGATAGATAGATAGATAGATAGATTGATTCAGCAGAAGACAACAGTTGCAGGTAAAGGCATAGGGGTCATGTGCTCTGCCTCAGATGGGCCCAAGTGCCCCAAATAAAGGGCATTGCGCCACTACCTCACTCCTTATCAATAAACACTCACAGGTTCATGGAGCTGCGCCGCAGTGAGCCTGATTTCCTCTTCAGCGTGGTGCAGACGAGCAGGTCCGTGAAGAGGAAGAGCGAGCGATCCTTCTTACCGCCAACTGCTTTCTGCAAGACACAGAGAAGGATCAACATAAAACTTCAATCGGATCTGATCCAATGCCACTGAGTAATTCCCATTCACTAACTCATATAGTCTATAGACTATCTTCGCGATTGGTCCTTCCCCTGGTGGCATCCCAAATTAGTATGCCTCAATGTGAAACCACACACAGCGGGGCGTCCGCCCACACACACGCAGAGCACACACACGCAGAGCACACACACGCAGCGGGGCGTCCGCCCACACACACACACAGCGGGGCGTCCGCCCACACACACGCAGAGCACACACACGCAGAGCACACACACGCAGCGGGGCGTCCGCCCACACACACACACACGCAGCGGGGCGTCCGCCCACACACACGCAGAGCACACACACGCAGAGCACACACACGCAGCGGGGCGTCCGCCCACACACATGCAGAGCACACACACGCAGCGGGGCGTCCGCCCACACACACACGCAGCGGGGCGTCCGCCCCCACACACACGCAGCGGGGCGTCCGCCCCCACACACACGCAGCCGGGCGTCCGCCCCCACACACACGCAGCCGGGCGTCCGCCCCCACACACACGCAGCCGGGCGTCCGCCCCCACACACACGCAGCCGGGCGTCCGCCCACACACACGCAGCCGGGCGTCCGCCCACACACACACAGCGGGGCGTCCGCCCACACACACACGCAGCCGGGCGTCCGCCCACACACACGCAGCCAGGCGTCCGCCCACACACACACGCAGCCGGGCGTCCGCCCACACACACACACGCAGCCGGGCGTCCGCCCACACACACACGCAGCCGGGCGTCCGCCCACACACACACGCAGCCGGGCGTCCGCCCACACACACAGGACTGCAGAGAAACTCTGGAGTCTCTGGGTAATTCCTGCCCCTTTTTATGGGCTGGGAGGAGCCACAAGTCCTTCTGCAGTCAACTGGGCCACCTTGTGGCGGATTACCCAAATGTGAGGAATTGAAATGAAGCAAGCCGTGCTGTACATAGGAAAATATTTTTTTTTATATATTTGCACTTATTCATCACATTGCATTCATGGATTTAATTGTTTATACTTACGTTTTAGCACCTCAATTGCTATTCAACCATGTTTATATATTCACATTTTTTTTTTATATAATGGACTTGTATGTATATTAGAACCATCTATAGGGTTCCTATAGATGGAACCCTATAGATGGCTCTAATTCTTGCTTTTATACCTTTATACACTTATGCGTGCAGCGCTTTTTGGGGTTAATTTGGGGCATATCTAGAGCCACAGTTCCACAATTGTCTTCAAATGTGCCAATAGGGATAAGGTGACCCGCTTACCTTCCACCCACATAGTCAGGTATGAGAAGCCGGCGTGGCAGGTGGGCGTGGTCTTAGTACGGAGATATCCTATTGAATTCAATGGGTGCCTAAGTATACCAGGAACTTCTCTATACCGAGGTGCCCATTGAAGTCAATGGGAGCTCTCTGGATTGCAGCCATGCCCACCCACCACACCAGCTTCTCATACTGGCACAGGAACAATTGCTTGGAAAGCTGCAAGTCTTGTGCCCGCTCACACAACTAATTTAAGGTCTGAAAGAGAAGGTCCAAGAGTGGTCGTTCCCTTTATGTAAATTTTTGCCTGGACGTGCGCTTTAAAGGTTTTTTTTTGCATAGTATAAAGAGAAAAGGACATGGATGGCTAGATGACCCCAGTCACAACTACAGGTCATAGCTATAGGCCCTATGGCAAAACTTCCTGTAGAAAAAACAACCCAATGCCCATGTGCAGCCAAGACTTACCACTTCCACTACCATCTCTTGTCTGACAAACCTCCGGAAAGGGACCTGGAGCTGGAAAAGAAAAACACAAACGAGTCTCATTATCCTCAGCCTCCGACGCTGCTGCTCAATATACTGTTCTTGTAATTCGAGGTCTCACATCTTTCAGGCCCTTATTCTACTAAGCTTCTCCCCTCACCTCTTCTGCCTGTTGGTGTACCACAAGGCCCTGTCCTAGGCCCCCTACTTTTTTCTGTCTACATTTCTGGTCTTGACCATCACATAACCTCCCAAAATCGCTTTTATGCAGATAATCGTTAAAGCGGACCCACACCTTCTACGGCAAAGGTGCTGGTCGGCGCTGGCTATCAGTTTATACACTGCCAGCATCAATTTATATACACCTGCAGAGTCACTGTTCACAGTCTGATGATCAACAGTGAAGGGGGATGCAGGCTCTATTATCTTGTTCCAAAGCTGTGTTTGTGCCAACTAATCACAACCACACAGACAGCCATGGGCAATTCAAATGCTTATTTATGTGGCGGTTATTGAAATGCTAATTTGATAATTATATGGCAATTATGGCAGCAACACAGGGTGGAAGGCACAAGGCGGGGAGGATGTGTGATCATTTTTGATGAGCTGACAAACGGGGCAGAGCTATAGACCACCAGTCGAACCGCATGATTGGTGGTATATGGCACCTCCTCTGTCTGTTGGTGTACCACAAGGCCCCATCCTAGGCCCCCTACTTTTTCTTTCTGTATTTCTGGTCTCGGCTATCTCATAACCTCACTTTGCTTCCAAAATCACTTTTATGCAGTTAAAACGGACAAACACCCTCTACGGCGAAGGTGCTGGTTGCTGCTGTCTATCAGTTTAGACACTGCCAGAATCAGTTTATACACATCTGCAGAGTCACTGTTCAAAGTCTGATGATCAACAGTGAAGGGAGGGGGGTGCAGGCTCTATTGTCTTGTTCCAAAGCTGTGTTTGTGCCACCTAATCACAACCACACAGGCAGCCAGGGGCAATTTAAATGCTAATCAGTGTGGCATGATTGAAGCGCTAATTAAATAATTTTATGGTAATTATGGCCGCGGCAGAGGGTGGAAGGCACAAGGAGGGGAGGATGTGTGTGTGGTTCATGGAAGAAGCCATGATGGGATTACCTGCGTCTGCCACACCATTGTCTTCTATTGATATGTATGAGACATCTCCCAATAGAAGTCAATAGGGCGGCAGCCAGGCAATAGGGAGACTCAGGACAATGCCCGGTGGACCGCAATGCTTTGGGGCCAGTTAGGATGCTGCTTTTAACACCCACATTCAATCCCTGCCCCATTAGTCTCCCTTTCAGCTCCTTGTAGCCAGCCACACTGTACCCACAAGCCAAGAAACCCCAGCCCTCAATACTATAGCCCCGGCATCATGGTTGGGGGGCCTCAGCAGCGACATCTCAGGCCGGCCATAGGCTGTTAAATCCAGGGCTGACTTTTGGCCCCACTGGCGGCAGCCACATTAATCCCATCATGGCTGCTTGAAGGGGGTGGGCAATTGCCCAGTTTCGCTTCTACCCTTACGCCGGCCCTGACCACAGTAGCATCAATCCAGTGACTGGTGTAGCAGGGTGTCCAAGTGTTACCGTGTGTAAAGTAGAACTCTGCCCCTGAGGAGAGCACAGAGGCGATACGTACGTCTTCCATGCCCTCGATGTGGGATTCAATATCCTGCAGTATTCGGCTGTCCCGCTCCGCCTCCTCTGCGCTCCTCATCCCCTTGTTTATTCTCTCTGCCAACTGTTTGATTTTCCTCTGGGCACCGAGAAGGCAGACGTGGTCCGGGTGGTCCTCGGAGGTGTGTTTGAGCAGATCCTAGGGGGAGGGGACAGAGTGGGTTATAAAAACTTTCAGGAGCATAGAGAAGCAATATATTGTATAAGATATGGAGACGTGAGAGCTATGGCAATGGTGCGGGTAACCACAAGGATTCCAGCATTTCCGATCAGTCTGTCACACCTTTGGGCATATATGTAGCTGTAGATATTATAATATATTATATATATATATATATATATATATATATATATATATATATATATATATATGTATTTATTTATATTTATTTATTTGTTGTAGGTTACAATGACATAATTGCTGTTATTGTCCTGGTATCAAATCTGTGTGCGTCACTCTTGCCTCTCCCCCCTTCTTATGCGCCAATTACCCTGACCCCCCACCTTTGCATTCCCTTCGCTCCCCTTCCCATCTAGTGTTAAACCCCTAAGTGACTTAGGAACATAACTGAATGCAATCTTTACGACAGGAGGCCCCTAAAAAGCTAAGGTTACCACTGATAACCTGCCAGGGTGATTGGGAATACCAGGGAACAAAATCATGACAGCCCCTCACCCTCTGAACTTTGCTAAACAGGTAGAGAATTGAAGCCAAACGAAACCCGGGATTTTCACTGCACCTCCCAATTGGGGATACCTTGCTGTGTGAAACCCCCCGAATTGGACTCACCTATTTCTGCTTTAAACATACTGCTCGGGCCCCAATCTCTTTTCCCTCCTATCTGGCCTTCCTGACAGCTTTCACTCCCTTAAAGTGGACCAAACCCTGTGATTTTCACAATCCCGGGTTTTGGTCCTTACCCCCTAGGGCACCCTGGTTTGGGGTTCCCCGCTGTGTGAAGCCTCTCAGAACCCCGGACAGACTTACCTCTCCTCGTCCGATTAGCTTCTCCGGTCCCAGTAAACTAACCTTTCCCCTGATGGCTACGACCTCGGTGGAAAGGTGAGGTTGCTGGGCACCCTGGGGGTTTTACACACCAGAATTGGGATGCTCCGGGAGAAGGGAGAAAGCCTTTCCTGGAGTCTCATATATTGCATATCTTCCAGTCTAGGTCCAGACCCTCCCACGAACAGAAGAATATAACACTAATGTAAGGAATTGCTTGTGTGAGTAAAGAGAAAACTGTCCCCTTTAAAGAGGAACAACACACAGCAATTTCACTTTCCCATGTGCTGATCCACCGTGCAGCGTCATCCCGAATTGGGGTGTCCCAAATGAATGCAATCTTTACGACAAGAGGCCCCTAAAAAGGTAACGTTACCACTGCTAACCTGCCAGGGTGATTGGGAAGACCACTACAGGGAACAGAATCAACACCCCCTCCCCCTCTGAACTTTGCTAAGCAGATATAGAATTAAAGCCGAATGAAACCCGGTATTTTCACTGCACCTCCCGATTTGGGATACCCCACTGTGTGAAACCCCCCAGATCGGCATGTGCAGACTCACCTCTTCCTGGTCCAACAGTGAAACGTAATTCAGCGAGCAGCTCTGAGAGAAAGGGGAGCAAGAGCAGATACATCCCTTGTTGCCCTGTGCTTACGCCCAGCCCAACTGGGGCGGGAGCACGAACACAGCCCGAGTATGCGCCTGCTCTCACTCCCCATTCACAGCAATCAGAGCCGCCTTGCTGAATAACATTCAGTGGGCGGCTCTGATTGGACGAGAGCCAGTGCAGGCGCCGTTGGACCGGGGAAAGGAGAGCGATTACAGGTGCCCTGGGGTTTTTCCCACAGCGGGGTACCCCAATTTGGCATGCCCCAGGGCCAGGCGGGTTTTGTTCCACATTAATATTTGAATATCCCTAGAAGAAAGATGTGTGACACCAAGCCAGCCCTCCCTTGTAGGACCCAGTGTCAAGTGTCACTCTCATCTTCTTCCCCACCTCTGCTACCGACAATGCAACAGGACCAGATCTAAAAAACATGACCCTGTTGGCTGCCCTTAAGGAGATGATTGGGGAACACTGTTCTAGTGTCACTCTTATCTTCTACCCGATTTATACTACTGACAATGAAACAGGACAAGATCCAAAACACACAACCCCATTGGTGGCTATTCAGGGGGGGGGGGGGGGGGGGGGGGCTGGGGACACTGCTCTAGTTTCTACTTATCTTCTACTCCAACGCTGGGAGCACAAAGTGGGACTGCCAGCACAGACCCTAGAGCCCACCAACTCAGCCGCTCAACAGACACACCAAATATAATTATGTACAAAAACTTTATTTAATGGCCCAAATGTATCTTAAAAACAATTAAAAACATGATAGCTGGCAGCGGTGTACAATGGACTACTTTACACAATATTTTACAAAATAATAAATTAATCCCAGTGTATTATATATAGAATTTCAATCAATATTATCACCAAGTATAAATAAAAATTGAACAGAAATGATTTGTATATGCCCGTAAGTTACTCCAAGAAATTGTGCAGATAGACAGTGCTAAAAAAAGCCTCAAAAAGGAGGAAAAGTGCATATAATAGAACTAAGATCAAAGAATAAAAAGTCAAATGTGACCAAAAGGTATATATCTATAGGAGGCCATAGAAACCATGGCCTAAAGTGCAGAGAAAGAAGAGCAAGAAAGTGCAAGTGCTGTGAGCAGCAGAGAATCTTCAGGGCATATACAACCTATTAGCACAAATAACACCAATTTAAAAAATGTCCAAACACCAAATATCAAAACATCTAGAAGCAATCTACATTACCGCATAATGTGAAGTCCTGGTTCACCACCATACCCAGCATGCCCGTACCGCTGACGCGTTGCGTGGCAATGAATCTCTGATGAAGTAGCAGACTCCAGCCACCGCCGAAGGGACTGCCGAACACTGGGAGACATCCTGAACGGTTGATCCAATGACAGCGGACACCTGTCCCAATGCGTCAATAGATGAAGTTGAAGAGATCTCATGTGAAACTGCGCAAACGGGACCGCCTCGAAGGAGGCCACCATCAATCCCACCAGTTTCATCCCCTGTCGGATAGAGGGGCAAGGATTGGCCAGAAGAAGGCGGATCAGATCCTGAATCCCCTGCACCTTGGTCTGGGGTAGAAACACTCTGGCCTGAATGGTATCCAGATTCATGCCCAGGAATGAAATCTCCCTTGATGGGGAGAGAGAGAACTTGGGGCGGTTGATCACCCACCCGAACCTCTCCAGGGTCGACTGGTGGGTGTCCAGCTCCGCCTGACGGAGGGAAGAAGCTGAAATCAATAGGTCGTCCAGATACGGCACAATGCGAATTCCCTGAGCTCTGAATAGGGCCATTATGCCCGCCAGAACCTTGGTGAAGACCCTCGGCGCTGAGGTCAACCCGAAGGGAAGGGCTACAAACTGAAAATGTTGATCGTCCACTGCGAACCTGAGGAATCTCTGATGCGCTGGAAAAATTGGAACATGCAAATACGCATCCTTGATGTCTATGGATGTCATGAAATCCCCTTGATGAAGGGAATTGATGGCCGAGCGCAGAGTCTCCATGCGGAACTTCTTGGTTCTGATGAATCTGTTGAGGACCTTGAGGTCCAAAATGGGTCTTACAGAACCTTCTTTTTTGGGGACCGTGACAAGATTGGAGTAGAAACCCCTGCCTCTCTCAGACGGAGGCACCGGCATACAACTCCCATGTCCAGAAGGCTTTTCACTGCTAACAGGAGCCCCTGTGCAGCCTGAGGGTCCAAGGGCACCCGAGACCTTAAAAATCTTGGAGGAGGCCAGTACTCGAACTCCAGTTTGTACCTGGAGGAGACCACTTCCCAGATCTAATTGTCTGTGACCTCCCGGGCCCAGACCTGGAAGAAGAGCTGCAGCCGTCCCCCCACCCGTGCGGGTGAGGGCGCCCCTTCATTGCTGAGCTGGTTTACCGCAGGCTTGGGCTTGGAACCCCAGGCAGAACGGGACGGGCCCGACCTCTGCCCCTGTTCCAGGAAGAGCCTCTGACACCCGAGAAGGCCAAACCTCTGCCAGCTCTGGCACCTCAAAAGGAAGGATTGAAAGAGCCTGCTCCCCGAAAGGGACGGCGCTGTTTCTTCCGCTGAGGTAACTTACCTCCCTTTGCCACAGCATCCAACTTATCTCCAAACAGCCGCGTACCCAAGAAGGGAAGAGCTGTGAGCGATTTCTTGGCCGCAAAGTCCGCCGTCCACTGACGGAGCCATACCGAGCAGCGCATGGCCACCAATAAGGCTGAAGTCCTACTACACATAACAATAGTGTCTTCCATAGCAGCCAAGACAAAATCCATGAACAATTCAAATCTTTTAAGTGTAGTGAACTCAGCGCTGGCTGGATCAAGGTGAGCATCATTTAACCAGTCCCTAATCAGAGACCTAGCAGCCACCGACACTAGCGCAGATGCACAAACAGGCCGCAAGGCCGAGCCAACACTGGCAAAGGCATGGCATGCCATCTGATCAAGGCGCCTATCCTCACCATCCTTTAGGGAAGTGGCGTCTAGGGTGTGAAGCACGGAGTTGGTCAACCCCAAAACTGGCGCATCGACCTCGGGAGGAGAAGCCCAGCGTTTAACCGCTTCCACCGGGAAAGGATACTTCTTATCCCATCCCTGAGGAACACCCGGAAGCCGACTAGGTTTCTCCAATTCCCTAAGGATCAGTGCATCAAAATGACCCTGGGTAGGGAACTCCAAACGAGGCTTGTGGGCCCCAAAAAATTCCCCCTTCTTGAGAGGGGGCGCCTCAGGCGGCGCAATATCCAAAACCTCCAAGAGATGTGACAAAACCGTCGCCGTGTCAACAGTATCCCCCAGCGCCTGCCCAACATCAGCCTCACCAAACCGTACATTGTCAGCCTCTGACTCCTCGTACAATTCCCCCTCCTCTAAAGGGGAATAATCCGACATATCAAATGAATCATCATCAATATCCCAAGTCGCCTGGACCGACGACAAATGTCTCTTTTTAGCCTGGGCCTTCTTGCCCACCGCGCTAACCATAAATTTCTCGATGCTGGCCAACCTAGCACAAACATCGGAATGCGACTCCCCGCTGGCACCAATGTCACTTGGGGTACGGATAAGGAGGGGAGGGGGTGAGCAATCTAAGCCTAGGGACCCCAGGACCAGGAGGAACCCCTTAAAAAGCCCATACACAAAGCAATCTGAAACACACAAGCAATAATACAATCACACTGAAGAAATAACGAAAAAATACCAATATATTAATATTGATACACAATACAACCATATGCTCAGAATATTCTATAATTAAAAATATCTATATATCCATATGAAAGCACAAAAGCATGAAGAGGAGGCCCCCCGCTCAAGGAGGGCCCCCACAGAAGCTAAGGAAGTGGCCGCACAGGCGCTTACCGACCAAGGAGTTAATCAGAGCAGCAGCCAGAGCAATCACCCCCCTCCCAGCAACGCGGATCCCAGCCCTGGGCTGGCCCGCATAATCGCGCCAAACGAGGGGGCGGGGCTACCGCGATGGCCCCCCCCACCTAACACAGCCTGAGGGAGAGAAGCTCCCCAGGCTGAGTAATGAAGGTAAAGAGTGAAGGAGACCACAATCAACCCCAGTCAGCACCAACACACACACAAGTGAAAGACACACACACACTCACACAGTGCTTCAGTAATTAAACAACCGTGGGTGAGGCCAGCCCCCCCCCCCCCGGAGGGAAAGGAAGGGACCCGGAAGGGGGGGGGGGGGGGAATCCAAGCCGGAATCCGGTCATAGGGATTAAGGGACAGGGCATCCCATACCGGGATCACCAACCCGGACAACAGCCTACCCCTTGCAATGGGGTCTCACGGTGGAGCAAGGCTCCTACAACACCCATAAGGTGCTACCTACCCTCACCAGGACCTGCAGCCAAGGCTGGGAGGCTCAAATAGGGACAATTAGGAAAGGTCCTGGCAGCAATAGGGACAAAAATGGCCCGGCTTACCTGCAAGTAAGAGAAGTCTTCATCTTCTGTCTTGCTCACCTTCCTGCAGAGAAGGAACTGGGAAATTGGTGGGAGGTCCCAGGTATTTATGGACTGGGAGGAACTCCTTTTTTTGCATTCATCTCTGCAGAAGTTCGCCCTCTACTGGAGAATAACCCAAATGTCATGAAGAGTTGAAGCGGCATGTATGTCACACTTGGAATACATGACCCCGTTGGTGGCTCGAGGAGAGGGTTGGGCAACACTGACCTAGTGTCACTCCAATCTTCTACCCCACCTCCGTTACTTGACAATAGAACAGGACCAAATGCACAAAACATGAACCCATTGGTTGCTCTTGAGAAGAGGGTTGGGGAACACTGACCTTACCTTCTACCTCACCTCCACTACTGACAATGGAAGAGGACCACCAAAAACTGAAAACCATTATATCTATTTTACTTCTCTAATGAGGTTTATCACACAAAATATACATTTGGACGTAGATTGCATACTGAACGTTCCTTTCGGTCCTCAGCACAGCGGCACCACTCCCAGAACAGCATTAGTGTTGCTCTTAATCCCAGCTGTGGGCACAGAGAAGCCCTCAGAAGAGCGGCATTTAAAATCTCCCCATCCAGTTCATAACTGTCAGTTTATTGTTGGTAAACCGCCACATGGGACACATAAAGCATAAGTACTGAAGGGATAATATGACAATTCAGAGGCCTCCTGGGGAGGAGGTTACAGGAGAAATGATCAGGAAACCATAAATTAGCCACAGAGGTTTTTCCTGTTAGGCCATTGACGTTACTGGTCAGTTCTGTGGTAGGGACACAAGCAGTCCCGCCACTATGGTGGAATCAGCACTCAGCATACAACGTGAGGGAATTGATTTTCCTGCACAAGATGTAACTAGGCCGAGCGAGGACAAGCTTCCACCGCCCCTGGTGTCTGAGAATGGTTTGTATTATCGAGGACAGATATAGTCACAAGGCACCTTAGGGAGAGACCCACGTCAGGCTAAATATAAAAGCGGGTTAAAAGACATTAGGGGGACAAGATAAAACTGGCTTTCTTAAAACTAGGTATTTACATGGCACTTATAAGCCAAAAACCAGAGAACGCAGACCAAAACCAGGATTTTCACCCGTGTGGGTTTTAGTCTGCATTATCTCGATTGGCCAAAATTCAACTTCGATCGACGCTCCCTTGGCGCACGTGTGGTCTCAGCATTGATTGTCATGCATATTAATGTCCAGCAATCGGTGCTGCATGAATGGATTACAGGGAACCTCCCACTGGCTGCTCCCTCCAGATGCACACACCTGGTGCCAGCCATTCGCATAGGCATGCCGGGGTTGTGCGCACCATATGGAGTGGTGTTGGGGATGCCACTGGAGACATACCCATGCACCCTGGGAGCAGGGAACAAAGTAAGATTTTGGGTGATTCTGTGGGTTTCATACAGTAGGACATCCCTATGTCACTCATTTTAGAAGGAAACCCTTTGCCAATCAGGGGAGGTCCCACTCCGATACGGACGTGAAAACTGAAACCTATCCTGCCAATACAGCTGGGCTAGCAGAGGTGCAGTGACCATCAGTCTTCTTCGGAGCTGCATAAGCATTTGGGGGGTCTGATTGTGTTAGGCACAATCTCTCCTCCCGGGACAATGCTGGCCTCTCCTCCCGGGTCAATGCTGGCCGCCCTCTCCTCCAGGGCCAACGATTGCCGCCCTCTCCTTCAGGGTCAAAGCAGGCTGCCCTCTCCTCCAGGGCCAACACTGGCTGCCCTCTCCTCCCAGGCCAACACTGGCTGCCCTCTCCTCCCAGGCCAACACTGGCTGCCCTCTCCTCCCAGGCCAACACTGGCTGCCCTCTCCTCCCAGGCCAACACTGGCTGCCCTCTCCTCCCAGGCCAACACTGGCTGCCCTCTCCTCCCAGGCCAACACTGGCTGCCCTCTCCTCCAGGGCCAACACTGGCTGTCCTCTCCTCCCAGGCCAACACTGGCTGTCCTCTCCTCCCAGGCCAACACTTGCTGCCCTCTCCTCCCAGGCCAACACTGGCTGCCCTCTCCTCCCAGGCCAACACTGGCTGACCTCTCCTCCCAGGCCAACACTGGCTGACCTCTCCTCCCAGGCCAACACTGGCTGACCTCTCCTCCCAGGCCAACGCTGGCTGACCCCTCCTTCCGGGCCAATGCTGGCAGCCCTCTCCTCCAGGGCCAATGCTTGCCGCCCTCTCCTTCAGGGTCAAAGCAGGCTGACCTCTCCTCCAGGGCCAACACTGGCTGCCCTCCCCTCCCAGGCCAACACTGGCTGCCCTCTCCTCCCAGGCCAACGCTGGCTGCCCTCTCCTCCCAGGCCAACGCTGGCTGCCCTCTCCTCCCAGGCCAACACTGGCTGCCCTCTCCTCCCAGGCCAACACTGGCTGTCCTCTCCTCCCAGGCCAACACTGGCTGACCTCTCCTCCCAGGCCAACACTGGCTGACCTCTCCTCCCAGGCCAACACTGGCTGACCTCTCCTCCCAGGCCAACACTGGCTGACCTCTCCTCCCAGGCCAACACTGGCTGACCTCTCCTCCCAGGCCAACACTGGCTGCCCCCTCCTCCCAGGCCAACACTGGCTGCCCTCTCCTCCCAGGCCAACGCTGGCTGCCCTCTCCTCCCAGGCCAACGCTGGCTGCCCTCTCCTCCCAGGCCAACACTGGCTGCCCTCTCCTCCCAGGCCAACACTGGCTGTCCTCTCCTCCCAGGCCAACACTGGCTGACCTCTCCTCCCAGGCCAACACTGGCTGACCTCTCCTCCCAGGCCAACACTGGCTGACCTCTCCTCCCAGGCCAACACTGGCTGACCTCTCCTTCCAGGGCCAACGCTGGCTGCCCTCTCCTCCCAGGCCAACACTGCTGACCTCTCCTCCCAGGCCAACACTGGCTGCCCTCTCCTCCCAGGCCAACGCCTGGCTGCCCTATCCTCCCCGGCCAACGCTGGCTGCCCTATCCTCCCCGGCCAACGCTGGCTGCCCTCCCCTCCCAGGCCAACGCTGGCTTGCCCTCTCCCTCCCAGGCCAACGCTGGCTGCCCTCTCCTCCCAGGCCAAACACTGGCTGCCCTCTCCTCCCAGGCCAACACTGGCTGCCCTCTCCTCCAGGGCCAACACTGGCTGTCCCTCTCCTCCCAGGCCAACACTGGCTGTCCTCTCCTCCCAGGCCAACACTTGCTGCCCTCTCCTCCCAGGCCAACACTGGCTGCCCTCTCCTCCCAGGCCAACACTGGCTGACCTCTCCTCCCAGGCCAACACTGGCTGACCTCTCCTCCCAGGCCAACACTGGCTGACCTCTCCTCCCAGGCCAACGCTGGCTGACCCCTCCTTCCGGGCCAATGCTGGCAGCCCTCTCCTTCAGGGTCAAAGCAGGCTGACCTCTCCTCCAGGGCCAACACTGGCTGCCCTCCCCTCCCAGGCCAACGCTGGCTGCCCTCTCCTCCCAGGCCAACACTGGCTGCCCTCTCCTCCAGGCCAACACTGGCTGTCCTCTCCTCCCAGGCCAACACTGGCTGACCTCTCCTCCCAGGCCACCACTGGCTGACCTCTCCTCCCAGGCCAACACTGGCTGACCTCTCCTCCCAGGCCAACACTGGCTGACCTCTCCTCCCAGGCCAACACTGGCTGACCTCATCCTCCCAGGCCAACACTGGCTGCCCCCTCCTCCCCAGGCCAACACTGGCTGACCTCTCCTCCCAGGCCAACACTGGCTGACCTCTTCCTCCCAGGCCAACGCTGGCTGCCCTCTTCCTCCCAGGCCAACACTGGCTGACCTCTCCTCCCAGGCCAACACTGGCTGCCCTCTCCTCCCAGGCCACGCTGGCTGCCCTATCCTCCCCCGGCCAACGCTGGCTGCCCTATCCTCCCCCGGCCAACGCTGGCTGCCCTCCCCTCCCAGGCCAACCGCTGGCTGCCCTCCCCTCCCAGGCCAACGCTGGCTGCCCTCTCCTCCCAGGCCAACGCTGGCTGCCCTCTCCTCCCAGGCCAACACTGGCTGCCCTCTCCTCCCAGGCCAACACTGGCTGCCCTATCCTCCCAGGCCCAACGCTGGCTGCCCTCCCCTCCCAGGCCAACGCTGGCTGCCCTCTCCTCCCAGGCCAACGCTGGGCTGCCCTCTCCTCCCAGGCCAACACTGGCTGACCTCTCCTCCCAGGCCAATACTGGCTGACCTCTCCTCCCAGGCTCAACACTGGCTGACCTCTCCTCCCGGGCCAACACTGGCTGACCTCTCCTCCCGGGCCAACACTGGCTGACCTCTCCTCCTGGGCCAACACTGGCTGACCTCTCCTCCGGGCCAACACTGGCTGCCCTCTCCTCCAGGGCCAACACTGGCTGCCCTCTCCTCCAGGGCCAACACTGGCTGCCCTCTCCTCCAGGGCCAACACTGGCTGCCCCTCTCCTCCAGGGCCAACACTGGCTGCCCTCTCCTCCCAGGCCAACACTGGCTGCCCTCTCCTCCCAGGCCAACGCTGGCTGCCCTCTCCTCCCAGGCCAACACTGGCTGCCCTCTCCTCCCAGGGCCAACACAGGCTGCCCTCTCCTCCCAGGCCAACACTGGCTGCCCTCTCCTCCCAGGCCAACACTGGCTGCCCTCTCCTCCCAGGCCAACACTGGCTGCCCCTCTCCTCCCAGGCCAACACTTGGCTGCCCTCTCCTCCAGGGCCAACACTGGCTGCCCTCCTCCTCCCAGGCCAACACTGGCTGCCCTCTCCTCCCAGGCCAACGCTGGCTGCCCTCTCCCTCCCAGGCCAACACTGGCTGCCCTCTTCCTCCCAGGCCAACACAGGCTGCCCTCTCCTCCCAGGCCAACGCTGGCTGCCCTATCCTCCCCGGCCAACACTGGCTGCCCTCTCCTCCAGGGCCAACACTGGCTGCCCTCTCCTCCAGGGCCAACACTGGCTGCCCTCTCCTCCCAGGCCAACACTGGCTGCCCTCTCCTCCCAGGCCAACACTGGCTGCCCTCTCCTCCAGGGCCAACACAGGCTGCCCTCTCCTCCCAGGCCAACACAGGCTGCCCTCTCCTCCAGGCCAACACTGGCTGCCCTCTCCTCCAGGGCCAACACTGGCTGCCCTCTCCTCCCAGGCCAACACTGGCTGCCCTCTCCTCCCAGGCCAACACTGGCTGCCCTCTCCTCCCAGGCCAACACTGGCTGCCCTCTCCTCCCAGGCCAACACTGGCTGCCCTCTCCTCCAGGGCCAACACTGGCTGCCCTCTCCTCCAGGGCCAACACTGGCTGCCCTCTCCTCCCAGGCCAACACTGGCTGCCCTATCCTCCCAGGCCAACGCTGGCTGCCCTCCCCTCCCAGGCCAACGCTGGCTGCCCTCTCCTCCCAGGCCAACGCTGGCTGCCCTCTCCTCCCAGGCCAACGCTAGGCTGCCCTCTCCTCCAGGCCAACACTGGCTGCCCTCTCCTCCCAGGCCAACACTGGCTGCCCTCTCCTCCCAGGCCAACACTGGCTGCCCTCTCCTCCCAGGCCAACACAGGCTGCCCTCTCCTCTCAGGCCAACACTGGCTGCCCTCTCCTCCAGGCCAACACTGGCTGCCCTCTCCTCCCAGGCCAACACTGGCTGACCTCTCCTCCAGGGCCAACACTGGCTGCCCTCTCCTCCCAGGCCAACACTGGCTGCCCTCTCCTCCCAGGCCAACACTGGCTGCCCTCTCCTCCCAGGCCAACACTGGCTGCCCTCTCCTCCCAGGCCAACACTGGCTGCCCTCTCCTCCCAGGCCAACACTGGCTGCCCTCTCCTCCCAGGCCAACACTGGCTTCCCTCTCCTCCCGGGCCAACACTGGCTGACCTCTCCTCCCAGGCCAACACTGGCTTCCCTCTCCTCCCGGGCCAACACTGGCTGACCTCTCCTCCCAGGCCAACACTGGCTGCCCTCTCCTCCCAGGCCAACACTGGCTGCCCTCTCCTCCCAGGCCAACACTGGCTGCCCTCTCCTCCCAGGCCAACACTGGCTGCCCCTCTCCTCCCAGGCCAACACTGGCTGCCCCTCTCCTCCCAGGCCCAACACTGGCTGCCCTCTCCTCCCGGGCCAACACAGGCTGCCCTCTCCTCCAAGGCCAACACTGGCTTCCCTCTCCTCCCGGGCCAACACTGGCTGCCCTCTCCTCCCAGGCCAACACTGGCTGCCCTCTCCTCCCAGGGCCAACACTGGCTGCCCTCTCCTCCAGGGCCAACACTGGCTGCCCTCTCCTCCAGGGCCAACACTGGCTGCCCTCTCCTCCAGGGCCAACACTGGCTGCCATCTCCTCCAGGGCCAACACTGGCTGCCCTCTCCTCCAGGGCCAATGCTGGCCACCCTCTCCTCCAGGGCCAATGCTGGCCACCCTCTCCTCCCGGGCCAACGCTGACCACCCTCACCTCCCAGGCCAATGCTGGCTACCCTCTACGGACCAGTGCAGACATCCCTATCCTTCTGGTGCCCACAGGCTGCCCTCTTCTCCCGGGCCAGTGCAGACATCCCTATTCTCCTGGGCAACACAGGGTGCCCTCTTCTCCCGAGCCAATAGCCAATGCAGACAGGCCCTATCCTCCCAGGCCAACGCAGGTGCTGGAGATGTCACTGGAGGCAAACCCATATGCAACTTGGAAGCGTGCAACAAAGTATTATTATGGGGCAATTCTGTGGAGTTCATACAGCAGGACATCCCTATAGTGTCTTTTAGGCTTTGGGGCTGGATATCATGGGTTTTGCTCCACTAGTAGGAGCATGTGATGCACCATGACATTTCACTTGCCAATATTGCTCTTCTATTGTGACAAGTAGTGACAGGATACAGGTAAAATTACCATAAAGGCTGCCCTGCAATTCACACACAGTTTTTCCAAACCCCATAATGCAGATCTGTGGTGACAAGCCTGATGGTTCTACACCAGCCAGCGGGTCCTATGTGGGATCTTTAAATACCCGTCAAGTTACGCAACACACCATCTTGCAAACAGATATGAAGTTTTGGCCCACAGGCCATTAATAATGTCAAAAGGAGGGTTGTTATGTTGCCAGACAGGCCGGCTATGCAGCCGAATACACAGCTAGTACCGGGTATGTACAGCATGGAGAGCAGCTCGATGGCCTGGGGAGGACTCAATAAGGTGCTGGTAGGTGATTACAGGTGTCTGGAGCCATGGTGACTGCACCCCACAGCTTCTGAAGGGTCCATAGAGCCAACACAACTATAGAGGAAATCCCACAGATGCTCAGTCGGGTTAGAGTCTGGGGAATTTGGGGACCACGGTGGTTCTTGGAAGTCTTGCTCTTCCAACCAATGTCCGAACATTTTTAGCCCTGTGTAACATCACTTTGTCTGGCTGGAAGGTCCCATCTCCCTACAGAGGACAATCCGCATGTATGGGTGAAGGCAATCTGCACGGATGGATTCTCCAGACCATAACAGTTGTGTGTTGTTCCTCTTTTAAGAGGGGTTTGGGGGTATATTGCACGATGCCGGTTATATGGGATTGAGGTACAGCACATTGCTTGTTATTGGGGATGATCCTGCACACTGCCTGTTATGGGGGGGCATTCTGCATGCTGCCTGTAATTAGGGGAGCGGGAATTTTGCACACTGTTTGTTATTAGGGATTGGGGGAGGGATTTGTCACATTGTCATGGAGGATTCTGCACACTGCCTGTTATAGTGGGATAAGGGAGTAGGGATTCTGAACGCTAAAAGTCTGTTTTAGGAGGGTTGGGGGGATTCTGCATACGGCTTGTTATTGGGGATTGTGGGAGATCCTGCACACTGCCTGGTATGGGGGGGGGGGGGGTTGGGGATATTCTGCATGATGCCTGTAATTCAGGAGAGGACATTTTGCACACTGCTTGTTATTAGGGATTAGGGGAGGGATTTGTCACACTGTCTGATTTAGGGGGGTTGGGGATATTCTGCATGCTGCCTGTAATTGGGGAGCAGGGATTTTGCACACTGCCCGTTATTAGGGATTGAGGGAGTGATTTGTCACACTGTCAGTTATAGGAGGGTTGGGGGATGCTGCACACTGCCTGTTATGGGGGAGGGAGTATTCTGCATGCTGCTAGTAATTGGGGAGCAGGGATTTTACACACTGCTTGTTATTAGGGATTGGGGGAGGGATTTGTCACACTGTCTGTTATAGGGGGATTCTGCACACTGCCTGATATAGAGGGATAAGAGGGGGGGGGGGGGGATTCTGCACACAGCCTGATATAGAGGGATAAGAGAGGGGGAATTCTGCACACAGCCTGATATAGAGGGATAAGAGGGGGGATTGTGCACACAGCCTGATATAGAGGGATAAGAGAGGGGGGATTGTGCACACAGCCTGATATAGAGGGATAAGAGGGGGGATTGTGCACACAGCCTGATATAGAGGGATAAGAGAGGGGGGGATTCTGCACACTGCCTGATATAGAGGGATAAGAGGGGGGATTCTGCACATTGCCTGATATAGAGGAATAAGAGGGGGGGATTCTGCACACTGCCTGATATAGAGGGATAAGAGGGGGGATTCTGCACACAGCCTGATATAGAGGGATAAGAGAGGGGGGGATTCTGCACACAGCCTGATATAGAGGGATAAGAGAGGGGGGGATTCTGCACACAGCCTGATATAGAGGGATAAGAGGGGGGGATTCTGCACACAGCCTGATATAGAGGGATAAGGGGGGGGGGATTCTGCACACTGCCTGATATAGAGGGATAAGAGAGGAGGGATTCTGCACACAGCCTGATATAGAGGGATAAGAGAGGGGGGATTCTGCACACAGCCTGATATAGAGGGATAAGGGGGGGGGGGGGGGGGGGGGATTCTGCACACTGCCTGATATAGAGGGATAAGAGGGGGGGATTCTGCACACAGCCTGATATAGAGGGATAAGAGAGGGGGGATTCTGCACATTGCCTGATATAGAGGGATAAGAGAGGGGGGATTCTGCACACAGCCTGATATAGAGGGATAAGAGGGGGGGATTCTGCACACAGCCTGATATAGAGGGATAAGAGGGGGGGATTCTGCACACTGCCTGATATAGAGGGATAAGAGGGGGGGATTCTGCACACAGCCTGATATAGAGGGATAAGAGGGGGGGATTCTGCACACAGCCTGATATAGAGGGATAAGAGAGGGGGGGATTCTGCACACTGTTAAGGAGACATTGGGGGGGGTTCTGCCATGTCCTGTTCTATTCTTGGGGGCGGGGGGGGGGGGGGCGGGGGTATGGCACACCATTTGGTTCAGAATATTTTCCTAACTTTCCTCCTCCAATCCCTAGGTGCGGTATTACGATATATCCCGGGTAACAGAGACGCGGCGTACTAAGAAGTTACCCTCAGACCCGTGGCCGCTATGAGCAATGAACCATCTTGGCAAACCGCCATAAAATTCCACTTTAACACAAATAAGATCCACATTAACGCAGACTGTTGACGCAATAAGGTTTAGTGTTGACACAAGGAAGTGCTATATTGCTATACGAAGGTGCCATGTTGCCCTGTGACCCCGCTGGATGCCATGAGAAAAGAAGGCTTCGTGTTCTGCTCTGTGTCAGGAAGTGATCGCTCCCGCCGGAATAAGCTGCGGGGGTGCAGACCTTGCGCTTTCCCCATATAATGAACCAATCGCAGGACAAAGAAACGCAACTAAAGAACTAATGAAGTGATTTACTAACGGCCGCACAGATGTTAACCCCGTAACGGCGTTGCCCAAACTGTGCTTGTGTGGCAACAAAAGGGCCTCACTCAGCTGGGCATAATGTTACAGCTCCAAAGAGGAACAAAACCCAGCGCAGCCGCTGGTCTTCTCCCTGGGGCATCCCTAACTGCCCGCTCTCGCCCCCTTATTGCAGATCATCATGTCTGTTTAATACACTTAACCTTGAAATAGGAATCGCGCTGAGGCTAATAAAGGGTTAAAGCCATTATCCCTCAAGCCTAAATAGCAAGCCATGCAGTGCCTATGAATAAGTCGTAAATGATGAAACGCGTTGGGCATGGCTTGCTATAGAATCACGTGACCGGGGGGGGTCAAGTGATTCTATAGGAAGCTCTGCCCAATGCGTTTCATCATTTATGACCAATGTGAGTCTGGCCGGGAACCGCCGAGACCGAATGCCTAGGTATCGGAGCGCTCAGTAACCGCCATTCGGGCGCTGCGACTGCGGCGAGAGGGGTAAGAAAACAATAAGGAGAGGTTTCTCCCCACCCGACTAGATTACCTTTTATGCAGTTTAATCTCTTTTATCTTGTGAGCAGAACGCAGTAATTTGCGCACACCACAAGTCTTTTTATACAGAGTTACGCTGTGTGTGTTTTATATGGTTTTGTTTTGCATGAATTTTAAATAAATGGGAGTGTTGCACATTAAAGAGAAGCTTCAGAACAATCCCAAGCAGAACTAAAACTGAAGAACATATGAGGATTGGAAAGTCAAACATATATCGGTATTTGGTACGTTATGAAAGCGGAACTTCACCCTGAATAAGAGCCTATATTATATGTTTCCCACACCCTGTACATACAGATTGCTCACATTAATCCGGACCTTCACCCTGAATAAAAGCCTATCTTATATGTTTCACCCACCCTGTACATACAGATTGCCCACATTAATCCGGACCTTCACCCTGAATAAGAGCCTATCTTATATGTTTCACCCACCCTGTACATACAGATTGCCCACATTAATCCGGACCTTCACCCTGAATAAGAGCCTATCTTATATGTTTCCCACACCCTGTACATACAGATTGCCCACATTAATCCGGACCTTCATTCTGAATAAGAGCATATCTTATATGTTCCCCCCCCCGTACATACAGATTGCTCACATTAATCCGGACCTTCACCCTGAATAAGAGCCTATCTTATATGTTTCTCACACCCTGCCGCACACTGCCTGTAATGGGGGATGCCGCACACTGCCTGTAACGGGGGATGCCGCACACTGCCTGTAACGGGGGATGCCGCACACTGCCTGTAACGGGGGATGCCGCACACTGCCTGTAACGGGGGATGCCGCACACTGCCTGTAACGGGGGATGCCGCACACTGCCTGTAACGGGGGATGCCGCACACTGCCTGTAACGGGGGATGCCGCACACTGCCTGTAACGGGGGATGCCGCACACTGCCTGTAACGGGGGATGCCGCACACTGCCTGTAACGGGGGATGCCGCACACTGCCTGTAACGGGGGATGCCGCACACTGCCTGTAACGGGGGATGCCGCACACTGCCTGTAACGGGGGATGCCGCACACTGCCTGTAACAGGGGATGCCGCACACTGCCTGTAACGGGGGATGCCGCACACTGCCTGTAACGGGGGATGCCGCACACTGCCTGTAACGGGGATGCCGCACACTGCCTGTAACGGGGGATGCTGCACGCTGCTTGTAACGGGGGATGCCGCACACTGCCTGTAACGGGGGGTGCCGCACACTGCCTGTAACGGGGGGGTGCCGCACACTGCCTGTAACAGGGGATGCCGCACACTGCCTGTAACAGGGGATGCCGCACACTGCCTGTAATGGGGGATGCCGCACACTGCCTGTAACGGGGGGTGCCGCACACTGCCTGTAATGTGGGATGCCGCACACTGCCTGTAATGGGGGATGCCGCACACTGCCTGTAATGGGGGATGCCGCACACTGCCTGT